>MU702956.1:177475-195600 GCA_026770625.1 Nicotiana glauca | reverse complement strand
GAGCCCTCTAACCACATAGTCAACTTCCGGTTGACTTTTTCTAAAACAAGCTTTTCTTCTAAGAGACTGTGCCTCATTTCCAACTAAAACCAATTCAATTCTATCCGATAAACTCAAATACTGATATTGAAACATAGAACAACAAAATATGGGGGAAACGGGGTGGTAACTCACGTGACGACGGGTCGGGTCGTCACAAAATCTACCTAATTACCCTTTTCCTATACCCAAAATACCCTCCCCCCCTTCTTTTGTTAATTACTACTAACCCTTTTTATGTACCCAAAATACCCCTGAAACTAAGTTGGATTTACTGAGCAACCTACTGCAATTCAACCCTTTTGAACCCTGAATTTATTTAATCCCCAAATTTAATTTGATTTTAATTCTAATGATTAACTAACTACTAATCAAAATATGACAGCTATAACCAATCATCCATACTAATATCAGAAGTTAATAAAATAAACAATTAAAATCACACTGTTCGATCATAAAAATCCAATTCTACTAATTTGATATCAATTTATTTACTAAATCAGAATTTAAACCAAAATCTATTACTAATTATCCTTCAATTAATATCTAATTACTTATTTATTGAAAGTAACAGAAGTTTAATAGTATCAATTTCGAATTTAAACTAAAAGATGCTATTTTCTTTAAAAAAAAATCAGTAAACCCTAGTAAAACTAAACAGAAATTAATCAAGATCAGGGTAAAACCAAAAGGCAAAAATACATGCAAAAAAAAAAAAAAGGAGAAAACTTAGCTTTTTATTCGCTTGACCGTCTATCAGAACCCTCAAGAACAGAAGAGGAAAGCTTTTACGGCAATTTTTTGTAAATCTTTGTCTTAACAAAAAATTTTCAGACTTATATTCGAGGTGTTCTAGTTGGATTTGAGGTTCAAGACTTTCAGAATCGGGTAGAGGGTATCAAGAAGAAGATATGGTGTAATTTTGGGCTAAGTTGGGTGAGGTGTTGTTCGCCGGAGTTAGGGTTCCGGCGAGACAACTTTCAATATTCGAGCAGATGGGGCAATATTTGAAGGAAACGGAGTATAAGGGTAGAAAGAGGGGCTGAAGGTGGTCAGGTGGTGTAATTTTGGGGTTGGGTTGTGTAGGTGGTGTTTCCCGCCGGTAGGGTTCCGACGAGGTCGACAGGGGAGGTGGGGGCGGCTAAACTAAGGAAGAAGATGAAGAAGAGTAAAAATGTTTTAGGGTTTTAATTTGTTTTGATATATTAAAAGGATAGTAATGAGCCACAGCCGTTGGATGAATTAAAGTGAACGGTTGAGATCTAATAATGCTTAGGCGACGTCGTTTTGTTTTTAATGAGATCAGGCCCTGGCCATTAGATTAGATGGGATCAAAGTCTGAGATTAAATGCCTCTAAACGGCGTCGTTTGGGTTACATGGGGGCAGACCGAATTTGGATGAAATAATGGACTGGATTGGGGTGTATTTGGGCTTGAGGCGGATATTTTTTGTTTGGGCTTGGGGTAATTAGCCCAAGTTCTTTAACAGTCCATTTCTTTCTTTTGTTCTTTTATTTACTTTTCTTGTATTTCACTCATATAATTTTTGTATTGTATTTTCCTTTTGTATTTTGTATTTTTATTTTTTTATCTTTTTGTATTTTATATATTTTTTACTTTGCATACTATTTTTTCTGATTTTTGTAAAACTAAAGCAAAACCTAATTAACTTCTAAAAAATTCAATAATTATCAAAAAAGGTCTAAGACTATTATTTTGTAATTTTCTTTAAATTGTTCTAAAATGAATTAATACCTACTTAATACTAAAATATAAAATTAAAAATCCTAATGCATATGCATATATATTTTTATTTTAATATGAATTATTATGCAACTAATTAACATAAAAATGCAAAAATATCAACAAAAATTGTAAAAATAAAGAAAAATCATTTTGTTTTGGATTTTTAGGAATAATTTGCTTAGGGCAAAAATCACGTGCTCACACCTGCGAGCCCTTCAAGTATTTCCTCGACTTTAGTTAATCGTTTTCGCAAACTTCGTCAGCTAAATCACTTTTTGTTGACAGGTCGAAGTGCTCCTAAGAGGAAGGCGACGGCACCCACCTCCTCCCGATCAGATGTTGGTCAGGATGCGCAGGATATACTTTCCGCATCTGTTAGGGAAGGGATGACCGTAGCCTCTTTACAAGAGGCAGCTCTTGCGGAAGTAGCTGCATGTGAGGAGAGGTCGTCGATATCGTCTTCGTAACCTGTGGACGGGCCTTCTGAGGGAGAGGAGCCCGAGGAGAGAAAAAGGAGGAGGCTCATAACGGGCAAGGCGGTGGCGACAGGAGATGAAGAGAGGGACGTGCCTCGCCAAACAACTAGGCCCGCCTTTATGACAGACGTCATCCGTTCAGGGAGGCCGGCCAATCAGATACGTGCTAATATTGGTACCAACTCGACTCGTGTTGCCGAGGGCGGCTCATCGCCCTTTCTTGGTGGCGAAGCTGGGGGGCCAACTGCTGAGATCGCCTATGGGAACATGGGTGAGACGGTGGAAGACCCTGTACGTGTGGAGATGACGGCAGACGAATCTGGCTGTCGCATAGTGATTCCAGGGGGCTTACAACTTGCTGCAGCACAGCAAGCGGGCTGTACTGGAGATGGCCCTACTGTGTGCTTCCCCTGAACGCGAGGTGCTAAGTGTTGTCAGCAACGCGGAGCTATCTTGGCGGGTTGCTGGTATAGCGTTGCAGGTGACTTCTCCGTTCTTCCATATTAAATGTAGTTGATTTTGATGCATACTAACTCACATGTGTGTTTATACATTCTTCTCTTTTTTTTATTTTATTTTAGAACCTGGTTTTGGAAGCAGAGAGAAGGCGTCGCGAGGAGAAGAAAATGATCGTTTTTTATAAGTTGGTGAAAAGGTATAAACGGTATAATGGTGAAAAGGTATAAACGGTATCGCTCCAAGCATCAAACGGTAGCGGATCTTTTCCGGCAGGATCCGAAATTCCAGGTTTTTCGGGAGGGCCTTGAACAGAGGGAGGCTTAGCCGCAGGGCGGCGGAGCTGGAGAAAGCGGACGAGGAGTTGATGAGGGCGGTGGCTTGTAATAGCGAGCTGGAATCACTCCTCAAGCTGAGGGAGGAAGAGTTGGAGCTCAGCCGCGGAGTGGCGGCGGAGGTAGCTGATCTTCATAGTAGGGTGGCGGCTTTGACAGCCGAGATTGCAACTAAGGCAGTTGAGATCGACGTCCTCAAGCGTACTACCCCACCACGGTTCGGGGATGACGCCCGAGATGCGCACGAGATATGGATATACGCGGAAGATAAATTGGACGTGTATAAAAAACTTCTTATTGCGGAACGTGCCTCTGAGGAGGAAGTCCAAGAGCATTGGCGCGAGGCTCGTGCCGACCGTGCAGCTTGTGGGTACAGCTCCGACTCTCCTGACCAAGAGGGTTCTTCGTAGGACATCAACCGGATCGAGTCCGGCTCATGGTTTAATGAGGCTTACCATGATAATCGAGAAGGGAGGCGAGCGGATGGCGATGATAAACCTGGCGAGGCACCTTAGGACTTGTATAGATTTTGCATTTTTCTTTTTGGAATGTAACGGGAGTCCTCCATGGGACTAAGTGTACATAATTTTTGTTATGGTGAAAGAGTTATACTTGTGTTGCTATTCTTTTGTGTTGTTCTTTGCTTATACACTGCTCGTCACCGTAGGGCTTGGCCGGCGCATCGGTTGTGACAACTTTTGGCCCGTAGGATGTAATTTTGACTTTTGTTGGAGCATTATCCGTCGTTGTCGAGCGCGGTCGACGATCATTGGCGATGGCCTTTGGCCCATAAGATGTAACTTCAACTATCGTTGAAGTGTTATCCATCATCGTCGAGCGGGATCGACGATCATTGGCGATGGCCTTTGGCCCGTAGGATGTAACTTCAATTGTCGTTGAAGAGTTATCCATCGTCGTCTAGCGGGGTCGACGATCATTGGCGATGGTTTTTGGCACATAGGATGTAACTTCAACTGTTATTGAAGTATTATCCGTCGTCGTCGAGCGGGGTCGATGATCATTGGCGATGGCCTTTGGCACATAGGATGTAACTTTAACTATCGTTGAAGTGTTATCCGCTGTCATCGAGTGGAGTCGACGATCATTGGTGATGGCCTTTGGTGCATAGGATGTAACTTCAACTTTCGTTGAAGTGTTATCCGTCGTCGTCGAGAGGGGTCGACGATCATTGGCGATGGCCTTTGGCCCGTAGGATGTAACTTCAACTATCGTTGAAGTGTTATCCGTCGTCGTTGAGCGGGGTCGGCGAACATTGGCGATGGCCTTTGGCCCGTATGATGTAACTTCAACTGTCGTTGAAGTGTTATCCGTCATCATCGAGCGGGGTCGGCGATCATTGGCGATGGCCTTTGGCCCATAGGATGTAACTTTAACTATCGTTGAAGTGTTATCCATCGTCGTCGAGCGGGGTCGACGATCATTGGCAATGGCCTTTGGCGAATAGGATGTAACTTCAACTGTCGTTGAAGTGTTATCTGTCGTCGTCGAGCGGTGTCGACGATCATTGGCGATGGCCTTAGCCGCTTACATAATGGAGAAGGTGACCTTAGCTGCTTTCATAATGGAGAAGGTGGCCTTAGCTGCTTGCATAATGGAGGAGGTGGCCTTAGCCGCTTACATAATGGAGAAGGTAGTCTTAGCCGCTTACATAATGGAGAATGTGGCCTTAGCCTCTTTCATAATGGAGAAGGTGGCCTTAGCCGCTTACATAATAAAGAAGGTGGCCTTAGCCGCTTACATAATGGAGAAGGTGGACTTAGCCTCTTACATAATGGAGATGGTGGCCTTAGTCGCTTACATAATAGAGACTCAATTAGGCTAGTCACTTTATTATATCGGGCTGGAGAAACGCGTCGAATGGCCGGTATGAAAAACCTGTCTCCATACGCCCCTGGGTGTCCCCTTCGCCGCCTTGTTAAAAACCTCCCCGAGAAAACTTAATTGGGACAAAACTCGGGTAAGGGAAAAAGAGTACGACTTGGGAGACGCCCTTCAGAAGTGGAAGTATTTGAGGTGGGCGACGTTCGAGTTGTTCTGGACTGTTTTTCCTTCCATTGTTTCCAACTGGAACGCTCCTTTGCCTGCATCTGCTGTGATTTTATATGGCCCACTCCAATTGGTGCCCAGTTTCCCTTCGCTCGAGTCTTTTGACGCCAAGGTTTTGGCTTTGAGGACGTAGTCTCCTGCTTTGAGAGGTTGTATTTTGGCTTTTTTGTTGTAATACCTTTCGACCTATTGCTTCTGAGCTGTCATTCTTATGTGGTCCATATCTTTTCGTTCTTCGGCTTCGTCGAGGTCTTGAAGCCTACTCATGTCGTTGTCTGGCCCGCTGGTGTGTGAATATCTCAGGCTCGGTTCTCTGATTTCGACTAGTATGACCGCATCGGTTCTGTAGACCAGCGAGTACGGTGTTTCTCCTGTGCTAGACTTGGGCGTTGTCCGGTATGCCCAGAGTACCTCTAGTAGCAATTCGGGCCAGAGCCCTTTGGCTTCTTCGAGTTTCTTCTTCAGAATGTTCAATATTGTTTTGTTGGATGCTTCTGCTTGGCCGTTAGCGGCAGGATGATATGGCGTGGAGAGTATCCGTTTGATATGCCATTTGTCACAGAACTTCGTTATCTTTTTGCCGATAAATTGTGGGTCGTTGTCGCAGCTGATTTCTCTGGGTATGCCAAAACGACATATGATGTTTTTTCCATATGAAGGTGATGAATTCCTGCTCGCGTATTTAGGCGTACGCACCTGCATCTACCCACTTGGAGAAGTAGTCAGTCAAAACTAACAGAAATCTTACCTTTCCTCGCCCTGCAGGCAAGGGGCCGATTATGTCCATTCCCAATTTGATAAAGGGCCAAGGTGATGTTACTGAGTGTAGGGGCTCTTCCGGTTGATGTATCATGGGGGAGTACTTTTGGCATTGTTCGCACTTGCGAACATACTCTGCTGCCTCTTTTTTCATTGTAGGCAAGTAGTACCCGGCACAGATGATGCAATGGACAAAAGCGCGATTACCTGTATGTGCTCCACAGTGACCCCCGTGTACCTCTTCGAGTACTTGCCTTGTTTGGTGCGGCCCTAAGCACTTAGCGAGGGGTCCACCAAAAGTTCTTTTGTACAGATCGTGATTTATTAAGCAGTATCAGGCGGCCTATACGCGGAGCTTTTTGGCTGCCTTTTTGTCGAGTGGGAGTGTCTCGTCCTGCAGATAGGAGATAAACTGGTTGCGCCAGTCCCAACTTAGATTTAAAGAGAGTACCTCAGTGTGATCTATGGATGAATGGAGTAGGGTGACTATGTTTCCCTTGTTGATGTTTTTGGTGGCTGTGGCCAACTTGGTTAGGCCGTCTGCTTCGACGTTCTGCGCCCTCGGGATTTGTTCCAGGCAGCACTCGTCGAATTCGGGCATCAACTTGTGAATTTCTGACTGATATTTCTGCAGCCTCTATTCCTTGATCTGGTAAGTCCCGGTGACCTGATTTACCACGAGTTGAGAATCGCAATGGAGGATGAGTCGTCGAGCTCCGTACTTGATGGCTAACCTTATACCTGCAATCACAGCCTCGTACTCGGCCTCATTGTTAGTCATCTCGGGGCATCGTATGGACTGGTGAATTATTTTGCCCGTGGGGACCTCGAGTACGAGTCCCAGTCCCGATCCCAATGCGTTGGAAGCGCCATCAGTATAGAGGGTCCAGAGGTCGGCACTAGGAGTGGCGTGAATGGCCTCTAGTTCCGCTTCCGACAAAATCTCTGTACTAAAATCGGCGATAAAATTTGCAAGTACCTGCGACTTGATGGCATTTCTTGGGTGGTAGGATATGTCGTGCTCACTGAGCACTGAGCTCTATGGCCAATCTGGCGAGCCTGCCTGACAACTCGGGCTTGTATAAGATGCTTCTCAGGGGGAAGGTCGTTATAAGTTTTATGGGGTGGCACTGAAAGTAAGATCTAAGCTTTCGTAAAGCTATGATCAGTGCTAGGGCGAGCTTCTCGAGGTGTGGATACCGTATTTCGGCGTTCACTAAGGTTTTGCTGATATAATAAATAGGAGATTGCGTACCTTTATTTTCACGGACCAGGACTGCGCTGACAGCGACTTCGGACACCGCCAGGTATACTAGCAAAGTTTCGCCAGGGTTCGCCTTAACTAGAAATAGTGGCGAAGACAGGTATTCTTTTAATTTTTTCAAAGCCTCGGCGCATTCTTCGTTCCATTGTAGTCCGTGATCTTTTCTCAATACGTTAAAAAATTTATGGCACCTGTCGGAGGATCGCGAGATGAACCTAGATAGGGCGGCTATTCGCCATGTCAGCTTTTGTACCTATTTTTTGTTGTTCAAGTTCTCAGGTATTGCGTCTATTGCCTTGATCTGGTCCGGGTTGACTTCGATACCTCGTTGTGATACGAGGAACCCCAAGAACTTCCCTGATGCTATGCCGAATGCGCACTTTTCTAGGTTCAATTTCATCCCATACTGCCGTAGTATCTCAAAGGCTTCCTTCAGATGGTTGAGGTGGTCTTCTTTGTTTGCCTATTTTACCAGCATATCATCGATGTAGACTTCCATGGTCTTGCCAAGCTGTTCTTTGAACATTCTGGTAACCAGTCTCTGATATGTCGCCCCTGCGTTTTTGAGTCCGAAGGGCATCACCTTGTAGAAATATGTCCCCTGGTGGGTGATGAAGGTTGTTTTCTCTTGGTCCTCCTCGGCCATCATGATTTGGTTGTAGCCGGAGTAGGCATCCAAGAAGCTTAGTAGCTCATCTCCCACTGTGGCATCGATCAATTGGTCGATGTGGGGTAATGGGAACGAGTCCTTCGGGCATGCTTTGTTAAGGTCGGTGAAATCAACGCACATCCTCCATTTCCCATTTTTCTTTTTGACCATCACGACATTGGCGACCCATTGGGGATATTTTGATTCCCTTATGGACCCGTTGGCCAGTAGCTTATCTACCTCTTCGCTGATGGCCTCGTTGATTGCGGCGTTGAACTTCCTTCTAACTTGCCGCAAGGGCGGATATAGTGGGTCGACGTTCAGCTTGTGGGTGGCGATGTCTCTTGGTATCCCCGGCATATCTGAATGAGAGAAAGCAAAAAGATCTGCATGGTTAGTTAGGAATTCATGGTACTTACTTGGGTCGCAGAGGCTGTGTCCGATGTAGGCTTTCTTTGTGTGGTCAGTGCTGTCCAATTGTACTAGGTCGAGATCCTCGACCGTTGCTTTGCAGGCTTCTACGATATCCAGATATTTGATGGCTTCCGTCATCGGGTCGACCTTAGTCCCCGACATAGCTGATTGCTATGCCTCCGCACTTGCTCCTTTCAACTGTTTGGTGTGTGAACAGTCTTGAGTGATTTGGTAGCATTCTTGCGCTGTGCGCGGCTCGTCCCGAATGCTAAATATTCCACAAGGGGTGGGGAACTTGATTACTTGGTAGAAGCTAGAGGGGACTGCCCGCATGGCGTGTATCCATGGGCGTCCTATGATGGCGTTGTAGGCTGTTTCTTGGTTCATGACGTGGAAAATGGTTTCCAGTGTAACTCCACCTGCTAAAATCGGCAATGATACCTCCCCGAAGGTTCGTACCACTGCATTGTTAAAACCGGTTAGTGTTATGCAGCATGGTATTATCCTATCTTTGAGCCTCATTTGCGCGAGGACTCTAGGATGGATAATACAAGCGCCTCTTTCGTCGTCAACCATGATCCTATTTACATCAGTGTCAGCAATACGTAAAGTTATGACTAAAGCATCGTAATGAGGAAAATACAAACCGTCGGCATCAGACTTATCGAAGGTGATACTTTCTTCGAAGTCATCATATCGTTTCAGTTTGTGCGAGGTGGTGAATTTTACATGGTTGATTGCTGAATCGTCGCCTCCTCCGACGATCATGTTGATGATGCGTGCTGGCGAAGGTGGCTTTGGCGGTCCCTGAAGTTATTCCTGCCCTCGTGCGAAATTGATCTTTCCTTTATCGCTGAGCAGCTCCTTCAGGTTTCCTTGGTTTAGCATTCTGACTACCTCCTGTTGTAGCCCTATGCAATCTTCGATTTTGTGCCCTCGTTCCTGGTGGAACTCACACAGGACTTTTGACTTCCTTGTGGCGGGGTCTGATTTCATTTTTTGCGGCCATTGTACTTTGGTGCACAGCTTCTCCAGTGCGTACACTATTTCTGAGGGAGACACGCAAAAGTTATGGGCAGATAATAAAGGGGGCATACCTCTTTCGTTACGGAGTGGGGCGACATGTCCAACTTCTCCAGTGCGTACACTATTTTTTAGGGAGACACGCAAAAGTTATGGGCAGATAATAAAGGGGGCATACGTCTTTCGTTACGGAGTGGGGCGACATGTCCAACTTCTCCAGTGCGTACACTATTTTTTAGGGAGACACGCAAAAGTTATGGGCAGATAATAAAGGGGGCATACGTCTTTCGTTACGGAGTGGGGCGACATGTCCAACTTCTCCAGTGCGTACACTATTTTTTAGGGAGACACGCAAAAGTTATGGGCAGATAATAAAGGGGGCATACGTCTTTCGTTACGGAGTGGGGCGACATGTCCAACTTCTCCAGTGCGTACACTATTTTTTAGGGAGACACGCAAAAGTTATGGGCAGATAATAAAGGGGGCATACGTCTTTCGTTACGGAGTGGGGCGACATGTCCAACTTCTCCAGTGCGTACACTATTTTTTAGGGAGACACGCAAAAGTTATGGGCAGATAATAAAGGGGGCATACGTCTTTCGTTACGGAGTGGGGCGACATGTCCAACTTCTCCAGTGCGTACACTATTTTTTAGGGAGACACGCAAAAGTTATGGGCAGATAATAAAGGGGGCATACGTCTTTCGTTACGGAGTGGGGCGACATGTCCAACTTCTCCAGTGCGTACACTATTTTTTAGGGAGACACGCAAAAGTTATGGGCAGATAATAAAGGGGGCATACCTCTTTCGTTACGGAGTGGGGCGACATGTCCAACTTCTCCAGTGCGTACACTATTTTTTAGGGAGACACGCAAAAGTTATGGGCAGATAATAAAGGGGGCATAACTCTTTCATTACGGAGTGGGGCGACATGTCGCTGAAGTGCTTGTGTGTGTCTTGGCGGTGGTGGATGCGAGGATCTGGTGTAAGGCAGGTGCCTTTCATTGTTGAAACGCGAAGATTGTTCCCGTCGGCCCTCGCTGCGTCGATCCCTCCTTGCTTCTGACTATATTATCGTGAGCCACTGGGTTGGTCCGTTGAGGTCATCCTCATCTGCTCGTACCTCGGCATAGTAGGCGTTGTGAATTTCCTCCCATGTGGTGGGGGGATACTTCATAAGTCGGCTCAGTAGCTTTTTGGTTGCTCTTAAACCATCTTTGCTTAGCCCGTTTTGGAAAGCTGCGACCGTCATGCCTTCCGATACGTTTGGTAGGCTCATCCTTACTCTGTTGAATCTGTCCATGAAGTCCTTGAGTCCCTCACCTGCGGTTTGTCGGACGGTGAAGATATCATTGACCCTGGCCTCCGCTTTCTTTGCTCCTGCATGGGTGGTGGCGAACTTATCCGCCATTTCTTCGAATGTTGATATCCTTCTGGCCGGCAGCTGCGAGTACCACGTTAACACCCCCCGTTAACATTTCTCCGAACTTTTTCAGCAGTACAGATGGTACTTGTTCCTTTGACAGATCGTTACCCATCACAACGGTCACATAGTGGATCAGGTGGTCTCCGGGGTCTGTCGTCCCGTCGTATATCCTTAAGTAAGGCAGCATTTTGAAGGTTTTTGGGATCGGGTGAGGTGCAGCATCTTCGATATATGGTTGTTCGACGAATCTTCCTACGTCACGCTTCGGTAGTAACTTAGGAGCGCCGGGAATCTTGTCTACCCTTTCTTGATGCTCTTTCATTTGGTCCCGAAGTGCCTTGTTTTCGCTCTCCATTTCCTCCATTTTTTAAGGATGGCTGCAAGTGTGCCATCGCTGGTCTGGTCATTGGAGTGGTTGTTGTTTGTACGTACAGTATCGTGTTCACTGGTAGCAGCGATGTTTGTCGTCAGGGGGCTCTTAATGTTGTTTTGGAGCGATTTTTTGAGCAAGCTGCCTAGGGTGTTCATCATCCACTCTTCCAGTAGCT
Organism: Nicotiana glauca; assembly: GCA_026770625.1. Lineage (NCBI taxonomy): Eukaryota > Viridiplantae > Streptophyta > Magnoliopsida > Solanales > Solanaceae > Nicotiana > Nicotiana glauca. The sequence goes on along the minus strand of MU702956.1, from coordinate 184,398 downwards.
TCTTGACCACCGGAGGTGGTGTTTCTTTCACTACAGACGTGAAAGCTCCTTTTTCGTGCAAGATCGTCAGATCTTCAGATGGAGAGGGTGAGATTTCTCTCTCTTGAGTGCTGCTAGGTGTTGTGCTCAAGATATTTTCTCTACCGGCCTCGTTGAGGAGGCCAATGAGGTTGGTTGTAACACCTGCTATTGCTGTCAATCTTGCGTCATTTTCTGCCATTTTTTTATTTCAATAGGGTGTGAAGGAGGGTGGTTTGTTCTTGAGATTCTAGGTGCAAACTATGACTTCGATTGCCGAAATCCCCACAGACGGTGCCAAATTATTTGACTCGAAAGTTAATAAATACTTTGCAAGCAAATACAATCAAAAAATAGATCAAAGGTAAATCGTAATCGAAAATAATAAGACCTAGAAATGTGGATAATATCTCTTATTGCTTTTGATAGATTGAGTGTTCTAGAGAGTAAAAGGTAGAGAGAGAGAGAGAGAGAGAGAGAGAGCTTGTATTAGAAAAGTTCTGATCCCCTTTACAACATTGGGATCCCCCTTTATATAGCAGGAGAACCCCCTCGAAACAATAAAACAATACATAGATAAGTCACGTGTCCTCGAGGGGACGGCGAGACTTAGGAGCACGTTTTCGCTCCGACCTTCTGAGGTCGTACCCTCACTACGACTATTGTTTAGTCATGGGTCGTTGTTGTCGCAATGGGTAGAATTTTGACCTTATACAATACAGAATGCATACATAAAAAAAATATACAAATTTTGTACATTTTTTCTTCTAGTGTCATTTTTCCATTTCTTTTTAAAATAATGAACAATTTAGCGGACTTTTGTTCTTGTCTTTTTCTTATAATATGCTTTTATCAAATTGTTAGTTTAACTAAACATTATTCCTTTTCTTTCTACTCAAGACATTATATGAATTTCAAGTTTCTTGTCTGATGTTATTAGACGAGGATATGAAAAGAGACACGGAGAATCAATGTATGATTTGTAAATAATAGAAAAAATAAATAAATGTAATAATTACATTTACAAATGATAAAATCATATTAAAAGAAATAAAGCAAGAAAATGAATTCGTTAGATCGTTTTATTTATGGAATTTTTACCTCCTATAACAAAAGGTTGACACCTTATTTATTTTAAATAAATAACCTTTTAAAAAATTATATTTCATAGCTACCTTTTGATTTTTATAGTCATATATCTACACCTCCTATCATTAAGTCATAAAAAACGTTTTGTATTATTTTTCTTTCTCATTCTTTCAGATTTTTCTCCACCCTCTCGCTCTCTCTCTCTCTCTCAACGCCAGTTCTCACACAGCAGAAGATTGAAACAAAATCCGCCATGGAAGAAATCGAAGAAGCACAAAAAATTTCATCGCTACACTAATTGGGATGGTCAAAGTAGTAGAGTATTAATTTCTGAGACCGAGTCCATTGCGTGCAAACCAAATCCAAGTTTAGGGCGGGGGATGTCATTCAACGAGTTTGACAAGTTTTTTAAAGAGTTGCCCCCTGTGGACCGACCTTCTTCGCCTTTATGCAGATGAATATAGTTCTAATTAAGAATTTTTATCTTGAACAAAGACGACGGAGTTTGGGGCTGAACAACTTGAAGAGTCTGTTACCTTTTTTTTCGTTGTATTTCAATGCATCTCGCTGTATTCCATGTATATCATTCTATTCCATTAATGTATCCATATGTCTTTTTTAATTAATACTATAATTTATGTATTTTATGTATTCAGATTTATAATTGTGTTTGTTGAGTTATATTAGGAGTCTATTGTGTGAATTGATTCACTTTCCGTCTAAAAACAGCTGAATAGACCATGAATTGCGCTATTTACGTTACTGTATTCACAAATACATATCGTGAATACAGTCGAATACAATAATCTGTCTAGATGTAATCCCCTGTTTCACGATATTATTACAGTCGAATACAATAATCTGTTTAGCTGTAATCTCATGTTTCACGCCGAGAGTTGCTACTGTATTCATGAATACAGTAGCTTAAATACATCGAATATACTCTAAAAAACCTGAAAACATAACTATAAGAAGTAATATAATAAATGTTAGCTACAACTAGCTCATAACCACTAAAACATAGTGGTTTCTGAAAGTTTCTCTAGGGCGTACCTATTGTGAGTTGTTGGAGATGATCAATGCCGTGACTATGCGAATGCTTGAAGTTAAAAATAAAAATGAAACAATGAGAAACAACAGGAAAAATTGTATAGGGGCAAATCTAACCTTAATTTAATTTAGTATGAAAGCAGTCATTAATATTAAATTCAGAGTTTGCCATGGGCGGGGCTAGCATGGGACTTGCAGGTTCGACCAAATCCAATAACTTTAGTCCAAATCCTGTATTTATTTTAAAGAATTTTATATATATATATAAATTATTAATTTAGGACTTAGTAACATAAACAAACTACAATACCGATGTAAAAAGTTATGCTTTTATAAAGACTTGGGAGAAGTTTTAATGGGCATTCCTTTAGAAGGGAAGGGAACTGGTTCTGCTATAATTTGTTCATCTGGATGTAACAGTGACCAGTTATATTGAGTTACAACATAATGTACAAAAATGAGAATGTTTAGCTTTGCCAATTGATAGCCAGCACATAATCTTGGCCCTCCACCAAATGGCACAAATGCATATGGTTGAATTGGCTTGTCAAATCTACTTGGATCAAATTTTTGAGGATCTTCAAAATACTCTGGACTATAATGTGTTCCATATGTTGTCCACAATACCTACAGAAACAGAAAAAATTAAGACCATTTTAGATCACAGCAATGGATGAAGAATGAAAGAATGCTTTTGTTTGATGTTTTATGTATTGACGGTTTAAAAGATATTTACACATTACTGAAAAGGTAATCGGAGGTAGGTAACCTGCTGTAACAAGTTAAACACTTATATAAAAGGGCAGCAGGTGTATGAAGCTTCCAGCGTTCACACAGGGTCCGGGGAAGGGCCGCACTCCAAAAGGGTATGATGTAGGCAGGCTACCCTGATGCTAGCGTCAATGGCTGATTCCACGGCCCAAACTCGTGACCCAATGGCGGATCTACCTTTGGAAGGTTTGGCCAAATTGTGCAATATATTCATAGATAATATCTAAAAAATTGAATAATTAACCATAAGCATCCACTATGATTATGTTTGATCATTCAGAATTTACACTAAAATCATTGAACCACCCACGATCTATAAATTGTGGATCCACCACTGCCGTGACCTATAGGTCATACGGAGACAACTTTACCATTGATCTAAGGCTCCCTTTCTAAAGCTTATAGTATAAAGATATTTTATAATGTTAGTGTATTATTAGTTAAATAAGATGCTTAATTCTTACCTTCCACCCTTTTGGAATTGTAAATCCTTCATATTCAATATCAACAGTTGCTTTTCTGAATGAACCAAAGATTGGAGGGAACAACCTCATGCTTTCCTGAACAACTTGCCATGTATATTTCATCTTCTTGGTGTCTTCCAATGACAGAATTTCACCTGGTCTTTTCTTGTTCGTGATATCGACTTGTTCTGAGACATACAACATAATTAAGTAATTAAAAGTATGTTCTCTCTACAACAACTTAACTTATCAGATAAGATCGTCACACAATTCAACATAACATCAGAACAAAAATCTAACGAAATCTAAGGTTCAAATGTCACGGTTAACCAAGAAGCAAAAGTATTTCCACGTGTTTACTAATATAATTAAGCAATTAAAAGTATGCTTTCTCTAACCGTTACGTACCTTGAAGGAGAAGCGCGTAGCAGCTAGGATGGTTAGCCAACATCTTGAATGTCATGGCAATGGCAAACGACGTCGTATCATGTGCTGCAAATACTAGCAAAACAGCATTGTCAACAACCTCTTCTTCACTTATCTCACCATGAATCATTGCTGTCACTAATTTAGAAAGTAATGTCTCTTCTAATTTTCCTTCTTTTCCTTGTTCTTCTATTTCTCTTTTCTTTTTTCTCACAATTTCAAGAATCATTTTTTGTATTTCCAATCTTGCACTTATTGCTCTTGAATATTTTGACCCTGGAAATTTAAATGGTGGACAAAAAACACCCCCCAAGACTCTCTCAAATGTGTCAATTAGTCCTTGTTTGACATCAATTCCAAGTAAACACTCAAACACAATATTGAATGTCAAAGATTTAGTAAAGTGATAAAGCTTAATTTGGTTTTGGCCATGACAATTTTTTTCAAGATGAAATTGGATTGTGTTACATATTTTAGGAACCATAGTCTCTAGGCTTAAAAAACCAAGACTTGAGGATATAATCCCACGAAGGAATTTATGTGTATTTCCTTGCTTTTCCATTATGGAGTTTTTGCCCATAAGTTGCACTGTAGAAATAGGCCATGAACTTATAAACAACTTGAATTCATTAGACAATAAGAACTTATTTGCTTCAGCTCCATTGACAACAACCATATTTGATCCCATCATTCTTGTTTTGAATATTTTTCCATATTTTTCGACTCGGGGTTGAACAAATTCTTCATATATTTTGTTCTTTTTTTGTGATTTGTAGAATTGTAGAGTTTCTCCAATCCAGGGAAGTCCCATTTCTCCTGGTGGAAGCTTATTTTTCTTGCTCTTGAACTTGTGGCTAATTTTGTAATGTCTCAATAGAAGAAAAAAGGCTAGTATGAAAAAGACTAAGGACAAAGAAAGATGAAAGTTTATTTCATTAGCCATTGAAAAAATAGAGATTATAGGGAAAAATATGTGATTTTTGCAGATTTCAGTGTGTTAATTAGATGAAGAGCTAAAGTTTATTTATATGCTTTGCATGGGGGAATAACTTAATTAGAACAACAAAAATCACTTAAAGTCAAAGTCATTTTGCCGTCCCAGAAAAAGTCAACCAATTATATAACTACATTTAGCTGGTCAAATCCATTCATACAATTCCTTTGTTAATACGTAATAATACGATTATAGACCAGCTTGCATGCACCTCGACTACTTTATTTGATATTTACTATTACCTTCCATCAACAAAGATATGGCATCATTAATCCAGCCCTCGAAATCCAAAAAGATGGGAAAAAATCACCTAACGTTCATTCTCTAAAATAGCTATCATGGAAAATCTATGATCCTTCATGATTATATTTTTCCAAATTTAATTAGGAGGACAAAAAAGAGGAAAAAGTTAGTCGAGTTTAAATTTAGTGGATTCAGAATGAATGTGATTTTATCATACTCACATAAAAAATGGCAGTATGACACACTAAGCTTCCCGCTATGTGCGGGGTCAGGGGAAGGGTCGGACCACAAGGTGTATAGTAGACAGCCTTATCCTGCATACAATAGACCCTTATGGTCCGGTCCTTCCCTGGATGGCCGGACCCTGCGAATAACGGGAGCTAAGTGCACCAGGCTACCATATTCACTATATATATTAATATTCAAGCATTATATTATAATGTGAAATTTATGATTATTCATAATCATATCTTTTCAAAATTTAATTCAGAGAAAGAAGAAAAAGGTCGGTTTGAACTAAGATATGATGATGTGCATGTGCATTTCTGTGTACAGAAACCAAGTTCTTCACCCTTATAAAAACCTCTGAATCATCAACTTAATATATGAGCTGAAAAGATTCACAAGAGAAAAGACTTATATCTAAATAAGTCAACTGGTATTTAATTAAATATTTAATCGCAGGAGTATCCCTAAATATCTGCTGTGTTTATTAGAAAAATACATTTTTTTAGCTTTCAGTGGAAGTATTAAATGTTTAATTAGCAGAAGCATCTTTTCCACTCTCATTATACTGGAAAAAAATAATAATCATGAGGAATTATGCTAATGGATTTCGAAAATAATAAACTGATTAATTAATTTTGCCAATATCTTTTATGCAATCTTCTTAACTTGAACCATACTGTGGGCGGTTTACTCCATATACTACTCTCTCCGGTACAAAATAAATAATTTTTTAGTTTTTTTCTTGTGGTCCAAAATAAGTGATTTTTCCAGATTTCAAAAATGAATTAATTATTTTTTTCCTACATTATCCTTGGAGTAAATAGTGTTAGAATATGTGTTACAAGTGTTTATATGAGATGGTAAAGGTTAATATGGTCAATTCTATTGCTAATTAATACTAAAAGGTGAATTTCTTAATCTGTGTGAAAACATCCAAAAAATTACTTATTTTGGACAGGAGAGAGTACTAAAATTGAGTTAAACACTACAAATTACGACGTACAATCACATCTCTTTATAATAGTTTCGTTTTCCGAAATTTTTGGTTGATATAGTAAAGTGTTGCTATAGAAAACTGAGAAAATATACTATAAGTGATAACATAACATTAAAAATTAGTTCCAAAGAAAATTTGACTGTCATAGTTAAGTATTGTTATAAAATATAGATTTTATAGAAATACATGAGTTGTTGTGACTGTATATATTATATTATATATGAGCCCAAGAGGACCAACTAGGCAACTATGGTATTGTTTTCTGTGTTAGAGAACATTATTGTTTTAATTAAAATATATTAACACTTTGTTCAAAATCAAATCTTAAGAGTGTCTATGTTGTGAGAGCTGAACATAGGACGGTTTGGACGGTTTCTTTTTTGGTCACTTTTTTTCAGTTGATATTAACTTCTTATACACTGACAATACAGTTAAATAATGTTGGTTCAGCTGTTAGAATTTGAACTTGAGATTGTTGCGGAAGCCAAATGTATATAGTGTGAATGAGTCACAACTACTATACCAAAAATTATGACAGCCACCAAATAATAAATAAGACAATAAAGCAATAATAAAAGAAACACCAGAATTAACGAGGTTCGGCTAATTTTGCCTACTCCTCGGACACAACCAATATTTTATT
>MU702956.1:154108-164356 GCA_026770625.1 Nicotiana glauca | reverse complement strand
TGGGATGGGGGTGGGGTAGCAGTTGGGTATTTTGCACGCACTATATTTTTACCTGGGAGAAAAAAATTTATGTTAAAGTGAAACAAAAAAAATGAAGTTGGAGGGCCAAAATGGAACAAGAGTTAGCTATAGTGTCAAAATAAAATATTGGGTCAAGTTTAATGGGTTGTGTATGTATTTGGCCTTAAAAGTATTTTGTTTCTAAAGTTAAAAGTGTTTGGTCAAGCTTTTAGAGGGGGAAAAAGTGTTTTTGAATAGAAATCGAAAAAAAAAAATTTGTCTCTAAAAATACTTTTTTGAAAAGCACTTTTGAGAAATACATATTTAGAAGTAGTTTTTAAAAAACTTGGCGAAACATTAATTGCTGCTCAAAAGTATTTTTCAAATATATTAGTCAAACACAAACTGTTTTTCACCAAAAATACTTTTGGAAAAGGCATTTCTCAAAATATGCTGATTTTTGCAGCTTGATCAAATATGCTATAAACACTGTTATTCCAAATTTAATGTGCTATAAAATAATAGAAAATTTATGGAATAAAATAATGTCGGAATTACTTTTTTCAAAATTAAAAATTTCAACTAAAAATGGGATAAAATCATTCCAAAAGTTTGTCTTTGGATTATTTTCTTCATCCATATGGTTTAACATAGTGGCTATATTTACAAAAAATTTCTTACTATTAACTTATTTACATTGAAGAACAAACCAATAAATCTGCTATTATATGATGAATTCACTCTATGGTAAAATATAGTTGACTCTATACTTAAATAATTGATGAAGGTTGTGTAGTCGTAGACAGGGGTAGACCTAGCTCATAAATTACCATGTTACGTTAATTCAGTAACCTTTGTACTGACTGTATATTTGTATTAAATAAAATTATTATAAATATTTAATTATGAACTTAATTATTATTATAAATTTGAAGTCGTTATAAGGGTTCATAAGCTCCACATTCTTAATTAGTCTCTTATCATAGATTGATTATTGTTTTTTTTTTTTACTTTTAGCCCGCCAGAAACTATTTACACTCTGTAGCCAAAAAAGCATTTCTGTTTCAATTTAAATGAAGTAGTTTGACTCGTGATGGAGTTTAAAAAAAATTAAAATTTGTGGTCTTAAAACCTTAAGGTATAAAAGCTTTGCGCGACCATGATATTTTTTTGGTTATAAAAGCTTCTCATTAAGGGTAAAATGAAGAGTTTAAAATTTAATTATTTCCAAATTTAGAAATGTGTCATTTATTTTGGAACAGACTAAAAAGGAAAGTAGCTCATCTAATTTGAAACAGAGAGAGTATTTAAAATTTATATAATTTTTGTATATAACATTCAGAAGGTATATATATATATATATATATATACGAAAAAAAATATAATCTCCGACTATTATTTTAAGAAAGACGATACATTTTTTGGTTGATTTGTTAGCGTAAAACTGACCTAACAATTTATTGCTTGATTTCAGAAAGTAGATACTACTATTGCCTAGGCAAAGATCTGCATTGGTAACTTACAACTTTGTGTTGGATCCATAATTTAAACAGCCTAAGGTTCTTTCAAAGGCTACTAAAACCCCAGTCTATTCTTTTACGTAGTTCAACTTTTCTTGTGACAATAGTTATAGTTGATGTGTTTTGTATGATAGTAAAAGTTACTACTAGTACTATTTTTCAGAAATATATTTTTAATAGAAAAATTATTTTTTGGTACTTGAATACCGGCAAATGAAGGGGAGTCTTGACGTAACTGGTAAAGTTGTTGCCATGTGACCAGGAGATTACGAGTTCAAACTGTGAAAACAGCCTCTTGCATAAATGCAGGGTAAGGCTGCGTACAATAGACCATTATGGTCCGATCCTTCTCCGAACCCTGCGCATAACGAAAGGTTAGTGCATCAGGCTGCCTTTTTTTTAATACCAGGAAAACATTTTTCATTAACACGGAGGAAATGATTTTCCTCCCTACTGTGAAGGACGAATGTCATTTTTTTTTATAACTATATAAAAGTTTTAACTTCATATTACTTATTAAATAATCTTTAAAAAATTTCATCAAACAATACTCTAATTTGCTACTGTTGTTATTAATATGTACGTTACATTATACAGGAGTGTTTACTAGAAAAGGATGCATAAGAAGTTAAGAAACATCTTATCTTCAACTATAAAAATAGTAGCATTGTGCATAAAACAGCTCACATTCACATAGGGTCAGGGGAAGGCACGTACCTCTAGAAGTGTAATGTAAATAATATACCCTTATACAAGCATTAATGGTTGCTTCCACGGCTCGAATTCGTGACCTATAGGTCAGATGAAGACAATTTTATCATTGCTCCAAGGTTTGTCTTCTAGATCATCAATTATATAGATCATATTTCAAGAAGGGAAAAGGGTTCAAAATGAAACTATTGGAAAAAGTTTAAAAATGCCCTTCATCCACCTATTGAACTAAAAATACCTCTCCATCTACCTTTTGGTTCACTTATGCCCTTTGACCGTTAGGTCAATACTAAGTTAAAAATAATTATTACATTCTTTTTGTAAAACTTAAAAGAAATATTTTACAAAATATTTTCGTTTTTTTAAACTAATGCACCAATAGTCCACTAATTTAGTAAAGTCGTCTTCTTCTTTTTTTCAGTAACAATTCAGTTCTTACATCAAAATATATTTTTTTTCATTTTTTCCAATTTTTTAAAGCATTCTTTTTGTAAAAACTGAAAAAATATTGTAAAAACAAAAGGAAAAAAATTTCTTTAATAAAATATTTTCGTTTTTTAAAAGCTAAAAAAATTATTTTCAACAAAATATTTTCGTTTTGAAAATTATTTTTTCTATTTTTTTCATTTTCTTAAAAAAACAAAAATATTTTTTCTTAAAAAAAACATTGAGAAACGAAAATAAAACGAAATGCTTTAAAAAAGCTGAAAATGAAAAGAAAAAAAAAAGAATTTTTTCAAAAACGAAAATATTTTGTAGAAAATATTTTTTTCAGTTTTTGAAAATCGATAATATTTTATTAAAAATATTTTTTTTCAGTTTTTACAAAAAAAATACTTTAAGAAAAACTTACAAGAATGGATAAAAAATTTATTTTGTAAAAACTGGATTGATTTTTGTAAAAGCTGAAAAAAATAAAAAATAAGACTACTAATTAGTGGAATATTGGTGCATTAGTTTAAAAGAACAAAAATATTTTGCAAAATAATTTTTTTTTAAGTTTTACAAAAAGAATAATAATTATTTTTAATTTAGTATTGACCTAACGATCAAAGGGTATAAACGAACCAAAAAAGTGAATGGAAGGGTATTTTTAGCTCAATAGATTGATGTATTCCGTTTCAAGAATGACAACTATAAGGTTAATTTTCCATCATCCAACACATATAACATAAGCAATAATATCTATCATATCCAAATACAACACTGGGAAAGAGACTAGTTTCACCATTGGTTTTCACTCTTTGTGCACCATCCTCTTGGGATTTCATTCAAGAATGATGTTACTAGCCATATACCACTTCAGCTAGATAAGACAACTTTCCCAAGAGAGATCATAAGCCAAAACTTTATAAAGAATTTAGCAAATGCATAAATTTCTAGTGCATTTCACAGGAAACAAGCCCACAACAAGCAGGGGAATGTGACATACACAAACATTTCAATTATTGCCACGGCGAAGCACTTCTAGATACTATAATACATATTGAATGAAGAAAGGCATGAACATACAAAATAGACAGCAATTCACTCAGATCAGACCTGTTTATTTCAAGAGGTTTCTGGAGAAAATTTCCTTTTTTTATCAGTTTGGTTGCAGGAACAAGGTTAAGCATGAGTAATTAAAAGACCTTCAAATTTAGGTCATTTCAAAACAACCTCATACCACCACCACCCTGCCGGCCACCCTTCCACAAAAAGAAAAAACAAAAGAAATCCGAGGGGGATAGGGAGTGCTCAACTTAATGCTGCAAAGACATATTCTTATACCACCATCAACACAACTACGAAATGAAGGCAAAGATCAATGGAAGATATTAGAGCACAGCAAGTTCATTGCAGCACCCCGTTTATCAGGTCAGAGTCACTTTAGACAAGATACAACTATCTTTACTAAAGAAAGGTACAAAATACTGAAATAGGGCTCTCTTTCTAGTTTTCCCAATAATTTAAGCTATTTAACAACGAAGGCAGGCATCAGTCATTAAACCGATCAGAAGGAAAATCCCCGTAAGATTGTCATAAGATTGCAACTGCAACAACCTGGCGTCAATGCAACATAGCATTAACACTTCTGGCAGCCAAAATAATCAACCAAAGGAGAGTTATATAAGAACTCAATTATTTGAGACATTCAGTACTATATATGAATCCAGTGTTGAAGTGCAATACAAATGTTTCTTTTGAATGGTTATACCAACAAACCTTGTTTAAATGGAAAAAAAAAGGTTGCGTCGCAGGAAGAGAAGTACTAACAGAAATATGTCGCTTTGTCCACTTTCGCAAACAAAACGTAGTTCATGGCCACTAGCCAACATCCAATCTAGTGTCAAGTGAGATAAAAAGCTAAGCAAGAAAGCGCAGCATAACCAAAGTGCTACCAAAATTGTAAAATCCATAACTTGGTCAGACAAAAAACTCGACCTGATAAAGTCCAAGTTCTCAGTTTATGGTTTTCTTGCATATCGAAGATAGCACAAAATGCCTACAATAGTAACTGCAGCAACTGAAGATACAGCCACCACTGTCAAGTCTACTTTTACACCCGAAGATCCAACCTTATTCTCCGCTCCTGGAATTCCATTAACATTGCTGTCAACATCTCTTTCATTAATCAAAGTTTCCTTCTCCTCTAACTTCTTCTCCAATTCAGCCACTTTACCCATCATCTCCGTTATCCTCTTCTCCAACTCATCTTTCACCATATGAAGCGCCTCCTTCTCCTTTTTCCATGCCTCATTGCTCATCACAGCAGCCTCTAAATCTTCAATCTTCTTCTTTAAGCCCCTAATTTCTTTCTCCTTAGCTTCTACTTCAGCCCTCTGATCATTTTCACTAGCTTCCAACTTCTCAACTTTCAACAATAACAAATTCCTTTCACTCTCAGTGGCACTCAATTTCCCACTCTTCTCATTATCACTACTCTTCAACCCCCCCAGAGCCAACTTCAGTTTCGACAACTCCGAATTCGATTCTTCTAGATCGTTCATCCCAGTTATGAGATCGTGCTGCAGTCGCGAGTGTTCGCCCTCGAGCTCTGCTGCTCGGGCAGCTACTGATCCTAAAGCCTTATTCTCCGACTCAAACTTCTCCGCCTTCTTCTGCAACTCAACTTTTTCGTTCTCCATTTCCTCAATCGAGTGCTTCAATTTCTCAATCCTCTCTTTGACAACTTGGTTCTCATGAAAAAGTTGATTGTTCTCTTGCTCTAAGGCAGCTATTTTCTGCGTCAAAGGAGAGGTTTTCAATGCACCCTCAGATTCCTCCTCTCCTTCAATCTCCACTGCATCATCAAAAACCTCCCCGTTGGCAACATTCTCGTCAGCCATAGTAATAACCTGAATCGATCAAATAATATTCCTGCCAATCAGTGGCGAAACCAAAAATTATGCTGAGGATGTTCAAGATGTAATATATATGTACAAAAAGTAATGTCTGGCCTATATATACATAGTATAATTTTTTACATATACAATATAATTTTTTTAGCAAAGAGTGTTCAACTGATAAATACATAAAATGAAAGTTTGAGAAACAGCAAATTTACTGACCGAGAAATGAAATTTTTTGAAATCATCCAATTATGACAACTAGATTAAATAGGCTCAATTATATGGAATTCGATTTACAAGAACAGAACTAAGAATTTCCGTTCCTAATATGTAATTTACAACAATAACATGTACCCTTTAATCCCAAAGTAATAAGATCCTAAATATCCATTTCATTTCAAATATGTATTAAAATTCTAATAATTTTACTAGTGCGAGGAACCTGAACGGAAAAAGAAAAAAGAAAAAAAAAAGAACAGATAATCAAAAATAAAAATTAGTGGAATGTGAACACTGTACCTTAGAAATGAAGAATGTGAATTTGATCGGAATTAGGGTTTTGGTTGTTACTGTATTATTTTATTTGATTCGAAATGCGGAATCTAAAATTAATGGGTTGTGGAATTGTAAGGTGGCGAATGACGATATGATGTGATTAATGGACAGCACCGAATCAGAAGAATGATTTTTGATTAGTGGGCGCCATGTGCCTAAAGGACTCAACTTTCTTTCTTTTACACAAAAAGCCCTAATTCCAAATGGATTGGTATTTGGGAATAAAATTGGCAAATAGCCACATTTTGGGTCGGCTAATAGAGTTTGGCTATATTTTCAATTGTATCGACAAAGTAGTCACTTTTTCTATATTTATTTTTATATATTTTATTTTTCTATTATATAGAAAAGAGAAGTTGGTCAACCAAGAGCAACATTGTCATTTTACCTTGCCATTTTATTGTTTTTCCATTTTCTATTTCTATTTCTATTTCTTGATCAAGGGCAAATCTTTTTTTTGGTTCCCTAAACTTAATCTTTTTCGATCATATAATTCTAGAAGCATTTCTCTGAAGAAAAGAAACCCTCGGTTGTTTTATTTGCTTTCAAAATCTTATACTCTCCACGCTTTCAATAATAATCTTTCACTTCTCATCATCATCTCAATGGAATATTTCATTTTTGGGTGAGCTTTTCTCTCAATTTTTGCTTTAATCTTCCATTTCTTTACAAAAATTTCAACTTCATGGCTGAAATTCATGGTTGTTTTTTTCTATATTATTACTCATGCGTTCATTTCCTTCCTTTTGTTTCTCTCTATTATCCTTAAAATATTTGCATGATCTCTTTATTTTATTTTCAGATTTTCAAAGAATACTTTTTTAAGTTTTTTACATCCTTTCAGTTGGGTTGTTCTAAAATCTGGTATGATTTCTCTCCATTTTTGCCTCAGTTTCTTCCAATCTGGAATTCATGGCCGATATCTTTATTATAGAAAGGGGTAGAGTTTCGGAAGGTTTGCTATGTGTAAAATGTAGTTGAAGATCGGGGTAGATAACGATGATCGTACAGATTATTGAAGTAATTTTATTTGCTTTTGACTTCTTTTTGAATTTCGAAAATATCCCTTCAAATTCTGTTATACCAATATGAATGCTTTATTTTTTCATTTCTATTTATTAAAAAGGTAAGTTTCTGTTTCCATCTACCCCCAGTTCTTCCATCCTCTCTTCTCTATACTATCTTTCATAGTATAGAAGCTTTATTATAGCTATCAATCAATTGAAAAGTTTATAATTATAGATGAGCATATTTTAAAATATTCTGTTTCTTATTGTCACAATAGTTCTTTTTGAATGAGTACATTTTAATTGGCGTTACTTCAGTATTCTTTGACCAAAGAGTAATCATCTAGGTAGACAGAAACAATATTATTTCATATCCTTTTGTTTTACACGATAAGAAAGAAATTTGGGTTCGCAATGCATCTCCATGCTCAACAAGATGCACCAACCTCGGGATGTTTTACTTCCATTTTATAGAGTTTTTGATGGAGCTTATCTATGTCTCGGTTGAGAACTCTGATGGAGCTTACTCTAAGTCTCAGTTGAAAACTCCGATGGAGCTTACTCTAAGTCTCGATTGACAACTCCGATTGTATACATTCACACAGTCAATTGATAATGATGTATTTGCAGTTAGATGTAAGTTTGAATTTTACCTCTGCTCAATTGATGTTTTCTTTAAGAAATATAACTGAAGAAGTTTCCATTGTTAACTTTTTGCATTAGTTAGCTTAATTTTTCAGAAATTGTCTGTGGTTGTGAGTTGGGTGAATCACATATTACAGCTTCTTGGTTAGTGATCTCTCTTGATATGATAAATTTATGATATGGGTGATAAAAATTTTCTCCTTTCCTCTTGCTCAATAAGTTACACATTTGTGACTGATTATTGTAAATTGGTATTATTATGATGATTTGCCAAGAGCATTAAATTATATCTCTTCTTGCTTTTCCGGAAAGATCGTATATATCAGAGTCAAAATTTCATGCATGTATCGAGTTCTTACGACCAATATGAATGGCTCTTTTACTTTTATAATTTTGAGCTATTAAGAATTTACTTTTACGTAAATAATTATAGAAAAAAAAATTATTAGATAATCTTTTGTGTCTTTCACCTGTTATTTTCTGAGGTTGACAATTTCTTTTAATTTTAAATAGACAGTAGAAAAATATTGAATATACCTTCTTAATACTAATTGACACCTTTAATGAAACTAATTCTTCTCATTTCCCTTTTAATATATGTGTTTGTATAACATTTAGAATTATATTGTTCAATTCTTTTGTTTTGTAGAGGATAAGAACTAAGTGGAGCAATAACTTTTATACATTTGGAATTTGGAACTTGTTGGAGCTCGGTCAATAGCAATGATCAAAGTTTTTTTTTCTCTTTTTTTTAGATTGAATTGTTAGGATGCTTTTTTTTTGTTCTTTAAAAATTCGAGTGTGACTTCTGAACAACATTGAAGTCATTTATCATTGTAGATTATCTTGATCACTCTTATCTTTCCTTTGACTTTCTAATTACTGGATAGATATGAACTTGTTTTCATTCTCAACAAAACAATGCTTTCTTTTGGTTAAAATTTAGTTCTTCATGAAAAATTATGCCTAGAATATAATATTTTAGTTTTGTTCTTCCATGTAAGATAAGAAAGTTATTAAGGTTCAGATATCCACATGCTTTACAACTTTGAATGTTCTTGTAGCGGTGCAATAGAATCTAACACAAGTAAAAAGAAATCAAAGGGTTGGGCCCGTGCTCAGTAGGGGCAGACTTCATCTAGTTATATTATTATATTATATAGAAAAGAGAAAATGGTCGACCATAGGTAAAAGAAAAATTTAACCATGTCATAAAATGTGTTTTACGTATTGATTCCAGTTTTAATCTAATTCAAACGCTCAACATTCTACAAATTTCATCTCTCTTGTTCACTCCACCCAACAACAGAAAAATGTGATTCCTTCATAAATTTGGAGTACTGATATTTGAGTTGGCAACATCTTTTTATCTGGGTGTGGCAATTGCAGGTTAGCATTTATTTCAATCTTCTGCCCTAATCTTCTTCAGATTCTCTTCACATTTTTCCATTTCATGGCTTAATTCACGGTTGTTTTCTTTTGATTCTGTCTAACTCTCTCTTCAATTTTCTTCAACATTAATTTTCTTCCTTTGAATCTCACTATTGTTTGCTTTGTCATCCATGTCTCCTATGTTGTTTTCTACGATTTATCGATATGTTGAATCGTTGATTTCTGATTCACCAGAGAATTTTATTCATTAAATTATCCAATTTGACCAGTTAACAAGTAAATAAAAATCACCCTAGAGCTTAGTTCTCAAATGATAAAATATGTATATATGCCTTTTACGGCGATAAGGTTTGCTATAAGGTTAAATCAGTCCTCTAAAGGATGACCTCTTCTACATGATTTATTTGTTCAATGGGATGCATTAGCAATTGATGATGGGACCGAGGCTCTATAACCAAGGGTTGTCTATTGATACCCCTTTGCTGGAAAATTATACTGTATTGTTACATAATTTTTTTAATTAAATACATATTTATTATACGTCGAATCGCCTTGAAATTTTAGTATATTTAATTTTTTATATTTTGACACCCTTAGTAAAATTCTAACTCCGCCACTGAATGCATTATTCGTTTATTTATATAAGACCACATCTTACTAGAATGGTCCATTTACTAATTATGTGGAGTTCTGAAAACTTTCTGATTTCTATAATCTTATATTGATTTGCATTGTGCTTGAGGAATTTATTTTATATCTCTCGGTATTGAAAGAATTTTTAGTACGAAGAGTGTTTTCAATTTAAATTTAAACTTTAGTAGAAGTCTATTAGTTTTCTGATCTTTGTATAAATTTGATGTAAAGAGCATCCTAATGGCTTGAGTTATCCCTTGATTGAGGAATATTGCTTCAGATACATTGCAACGACTTGCCTCTTTTTTTCTTTTCTTTTAGTACTATCACGTTGACGTATTTGATATGGAATAATCTTACCTGAAAAACTAGAATTTTTCTTGCTAAAAATGTAGGGAATCAACTACCGTTTGTTGAAGAATGATTAACTCTTGATAAGGTACCACTAATTTT
>MU702956.1:121707-152784 GCA_026770625.1 Nicotiana glauca | reverse complement strand
AAAAAAATATATATATATATATATATATATATATATATATATATATATATATATATATATATATATATATATATATATATATATAAACACACGTAATGCATACATAAAGTTTTATTTAACTTAAAGTTCAGTTCCTTGAAAAATTAATAGTTGTATTGTGTCCTATTTTGAATCGAGCGGTACTAAGCAATAGATATAATCATAAAAAAGATAGTAATTATCAAGGAAAATATTATGAAGTCCACCCTTTTCTTGCATTATAATTTTTTTCATTGTATCTTTTTTTAATAAAGCTCACACTTTTATTGCGCTTTGCGCTTAAATCTCCAATAGACCTGGAGCGCCTTTTAAAGTTTTTCGCCTTTGACAATACTGATAAAGAGATATCATTTATCTTTTATGTACATTCTTTTCAACTTCTTGACTTTGCAGATCTTTTCAGAATGAACATGCTTCATTCCCACTTGGAATTTACCTCACTTAAACAACTTTGTACTCAAAGATGGAAAATGATTTAATTGTCACGGTCATGGAAGACTCAATGCCCCTCCTCTGTCATTACAGAAAGGCTATGAATTGTGACGAGCCGACCTGTCGTCTCATGAGTTACTGCCCCATTCTTACCATTTTCTGCTTCTTTATGTTTTATTATCAGTATTTGGTATGTTAGAGTTGATTTGGAGTAGTTTTGAGAAGAAATGAGACAGTCTCTTTAAGGAAGGCTTAGTTTGGAAAAGTCAACCGGAAGTTAACTTATATGTTAGAGGGCTCGGATGTAAATTCCGATGGTTCGGCTAGCTCCGGAAGGTGATTTGTGACTTAGGAGCATGATCGGAAGTATTTTTGGAGGCCCGGTGTAGAATTAGGCTTGAATTGGCGAAGTTAGTATTTTGGTGATTTCTGGTGGATAGGTGAGATTTTGATACGGGAGTCGGAATGGAATTCCTAGAGTTGCTATAGTTTCGTTAGATGATTTTTGATGTGTGTGCAAAGGTCATTCGGATGTGGTTTGGTTAAGTTTTTTATCGAATGCGTGTTTTGGAAGTTTTAGAAGAACTTAGGCTTGAATTCGATGTAATTTGATGATTTTGGCGTTATTTGAGGTGTTTTGATACTTGGAACAAGTTTTAATGATGTTTTAGGAGGTGTTGGCATTTTTGGTTGAGGTCCCGGGGGCCTCGGGGGTATTTCGGATGCCCAACGGGTCATTTTTGAAAAAATTTGAACTGTTGTTGCTGGTATCTGATTTCCTTCTTCGCGAACGTGAGGGAAGTCTCGCGAACGCGAAGAGGAAAAATGGGAGGCTGAGATTTTGGCCTTCGCGAACGCGAAGGGGGAGTCGCGAACGCGAAGGAGCAGGTCAAGGTACTACGTGAACGCGGGAGGATAACTGCGAACGCGTAGAAGGAACATTTGGGCCTGGGTCGTTTGGCCTGCGTGAACGCGAGGATGGCTATGCGAACGCGAAGGGCCTGGTAATTAGCCTTCGCGACGCGAGACCAGGACTGCGAACGCGAAGGGTCAGGGGGTTTGGTCTTCGCGAACGCGACGCCTGGGCCGCGAACACGATGAAGAATGGGCCTGGGCAGAATGTTAAGTTCTGAAAATGGGACTTCGTTCCCATTTTCTATTTTTTAGCGATTTGGAGCTCGGATAGGGCGATTCTTGGACAGATTTTCATAGATAACAACAGGGTAAGTGTTCTTTACTCAATTTTGGTTGTATAACTTGAATCTATTACAAGTTTTGGCGTTTAATCCGTGAATTTTGTTGGAAAAGTATAGAAAATTCTCTTGGATAGAATCACAGATTTGAAGGTTGAAATATTATGGGAATTAGATAATTTTAGTATGGTTAGACTCGTGGCGAGATAAGGAACCCGATGATGTAAAAATTTCTGAGTTTCGAGACGTGGGCCCGGGGCTCGGGTTTTGTCAATTTCGTGAATTGTGACATTTTTTGATTGTTTTCGATTGGGTATTGTCAACTTAGCATAATGTGATATATTCGTTGTGATTTTGGTCAGATTCGACGTACGAGGAGGCCAATTTGAGAGGCAAGGGTATAGCGAGCTAGACTTTTCGCCGGTTTGAGGTGAGTAATTGATGGAAATAATGTCCTGAGGGTTTGAAACCCCAAAAATTTCACATCGTAACGCTATATTGAGGTGACTTGCATGCCGGATAATGGGCGTGGGGTAGATCACCATTGGGGATTGTGACTTGGTCCGTCCCGCTTAATAAAAATATTACCAAATTGCTTGAAGCTTAGTTGATATCCTTATAAAATGGATTAATTGTTATAATTTGGCCTCATGCCAACTGATATCCTTAGTTAGCTTAATTTTTCAGAAATTGTCTGTGGTTGTGAGTTGGGTGAATCACATATTACAGCTTCTTGGTTAGTGATCTCTCTTGATATGATAAATTTATGATATGGGTGACAAAGTTTTTCTCCTTTCCTCTTGCTCAATAAGTTACACATTTGTGACTGATTATTGTAAATTGGTATTATTATGATGATTTTTCAAGAGCATTAAATTATATCCCTTCTTGCTTTTCCGGAAAGATCGTATATATCAGAGTCAAAATTTCATGCATGTATCAAGTTCTTACGGCCGGTATGAATGGCTCTTTTACTTTTATAATTTTGAGCCATGGAGAATTTATTTTTACGCAAATTATTATATAAAAAAAGAATTTATTAGATAATATTTTGTGATTTTCACCTGTTATTTTTTGAGGTTGACAATTTCTTTTAATTTTAAATAGACAGTAGAAAAATAGTGCAATATATCCTCTTAATACTAATGGACACCTTTAAAGAAACTAATTCTTCTCATTTTCCTTTTAATATATGTGTTTGTATAACATTTAGAATTATATTGTTCAATTCTTTTATTTTGCAGAGGATAAGAACTAAGTGGAGCAATAACTTTTATACCTTTCGAATTTGGAAATTGTTGGAGCTCGGTCAATAGCAATGATCAAAGCTGCTTTTTCTCCTTTTTTTAGATTTAATTGTTAAGATGCTTTTTTTTGTTCTTTAAAAATTCGAGTGCGACTTCTGAACAACATTAACGTCGTTTATCATTGTAGATTATCTTGATCACTCTTATCTTTCCTTTGACTATCTAATTGCTGGATAGATATGAACTTGTTTTCATTCTCAACAAAACAATGCTTTCTTTTGGTTAAAATTTAGTTCTTCATGAAAAATTAGGCCTAGAATGTTTTAGTTTTGTTCTTCCATATAAGATAAGAAAGTTATTAAGGTTCAGATATCCACATGCTTTACGACTTTGAATGTTCTTGTACCAATGCAATATAGAATCTAACACAAGTAAAAAGAAATCAAAGAGTTGGGCCTATGCTCAGCACGGGCAGATTTCATCTAGTTATATTATTATATATATTACATAGAAAAGAGAAGATGGTCGACCATGAGTAAAAAAGTAATTTAACCATGTCATAAAATGTGTTTTACGTATTGATTCCAGTTTTATTCTAATACAAACGCTTAACATTCTAGAAATTTTATTCTTTCATCTCTCTTGTTCACTCCACCCAACAACAAAAAAATGTGATTCCTTCATAAATTTGGAGTACTGATCTTTGAGTTGGCAGCATCTTTTCATCTGGGTGTGGCAATTGCAGGTTAGCATTTATTTCAATCTTCTGCCCTAATCTTCTTCAGATTCTCTTCACATTTTTCCATTTCATGGCTTAATTCATGGTTGTTTTCTTTTGATTCTGTCTAACTCTCTCTTCAATTTTCTTCAACATTAATTTTTTTCCTTTGAATTTTACTATTGTTTGCTTTGTCATCCGTGTCTCCTATGGTGTTTTCTACAATTTATCGATATGTTGAATCATTGATTTCTGATTCACCGGAGAATTTCATTCATTAAATTATCCAATTTGACCAGTTAACAAGTAAATAAAAATCCCCCTAGAGTTTAGTTCTCAAATGATAAAATATGTATATATAACTTTTACGGCGGTAAGTTTTGCTACAATGTTAAATCAGTCCTCTAAAGGATGACCTCTTCTACATAATTTGTTTGTTCAATGGGATGCATTAGCAATTGATGATGGGACCGAGGCTCTATAACCAAGGGTTGTCTATTGATACCTCTTTGCTGGAAAATTGCACTGTAGTATTACATAATTTTTTAAATTTAATACATATTTATTATACATCGAATCGCCTTAAATTTTTAGTATATTTAATTTTTTATATTTTGACACCCTTAGTAAAAATTCTAGCTCCGCCACTAAATGCATTGTTCGTTTATATAACGACCCGGCCGGTCATTTTTGGAATTTACGCCTCGATCCCCCATTAACTACTTTCCCTAAGTTCATTTCTGCTATCTTAGTTTGCCGGGATGTTCGGTGTTAGAATCCGGAGTGTTTTGGGACACTTAGTCCCTAAATGAGAGCTTAAGAATTGAAAAATGGTCCGTATT
This sequence comes from Nicotiana glauca, assembly GCA_026770625.1. Classification (NCBI taxonomy): domain Eukaryota; kingdom Viridiplantae; phylum Streptophyta; class Magnoliopsida; order Solanales; family Solanaceae; genus Nicotiana; species Nicotiana glauca. The sequence goes on along the minus strand of MU702956.1, from coordinate 148,313 downwards.
TGGAAACAGTGTGAAGACGACCTCGGAATGGAAATCCGATGGTTCCGTTAGCTACTCTAGGTTATTTCGGGGTTGGGAGCGTATTCAGAATGTATTTTGGAGGTTCGTAGCTCATTTAGGCTTGAAATGCCAAAGCTCGAATTTTTTAAAGTTTTCGGTCCAATAGTGAGTTTTTGATCCGAGGGTCGGATTCGAATTCTGGAAGTTGTTGTAGCTCCGTCATACCATTTGGGATGTGTGTGCAAAATTTCAGGTCATTCGGGCGAGGTTTGGTTAGGTTTTTGATCGAAAGTGTGTTTGGTTGGAATTTGAAGTTGTTAGGCTTGAATCTTTGCTTAATTCGTGTTTCTGGCGTTGTTTTAGGTGATTTAAGGATTGGTACAAGTTTGAATGGTATTATGGGATATGTCCGTAGGTTTGGTTGAGATCCCAGGGGCCTCGGGTGTGTTTCAGATGCTTAACGGAGCATTTTTGTGTTGTTAAAAATTGCAAAAAACTGGGCTCAGCTGTTGCAGACTTTCCGTCTATGCGATCGCAGGTGAGCCTATACGATCGCATAGTGTAATTTTCAGAGGTGTTATTTTTGTTCTACGCAATCGCAATTCCCATATATGCGATCGCAGAAGCCAACCTTTCCCTTCTATGTGATCGCACTCCCTTCCCCCGCGATCGCATAAGCCTATTTCTCTTCCTTCTGCGATCGCAGGTCCAAACCTGCGTTTGCATAGACCAATTTTTGGGCCTTTAAATTTTTACTCTACGCGATCGCATCACTGCCCATGCGATCGCATTGAACAAGACCCCTTGATAATAGGTGAATTTGACTATAATCACGCCTTAAATAATTACCTTCTTATGTTGTTTTGATGATAAATATGACAATAAAATGTTCTTATTAGTGTTTTTAATGATTTGTAGGTGATAAATGGCTAAGGAAGTTTAAGGAGCAATTTTGGAGTTAATATTGGAGATAAGAGGCCAAATATGCAAATTCTCATTGAAGTCACGTCATACTAGCTCTTAGGATTCAGAGGCACTGTTTGGCCGCGGTTCTACCGCGACCGCGGCAGAACCACGGTGGAAGGCTGATGCGGAATCTCAGAGAATCAGAGAGGTTGATTGGCCGCGGTTCTACCGCGACCGCGGGAGAACCGCGGCATGCGACGAAACTTCAGGGGTCAAAGTGTAAAAACAAGATTTTTCGACCTAAACCCTATTTAAAACATTAGACTTCGCCCAAAGGAGGCATGTATTAATTTTTAGGGTATCTTGGCAAGGGAAACTATTGTGAGAGATTTCTCCAAACACCTTTCTTCTTTTCTTTTGATTTTTATGATGAATTCTATTTTAGTTTATTTACCCATTATCATGAGTAGCTAAATTCTTAATCTAAGATTTTGATGGAACCCGTTGGAAATTACTTGGTTGCGTTATCAATTTAATTAGGTTTTGTTATTTAAGCTCTAATTGTTCATATACGTTTTGATTGTGGAATCGTTGAAAGGGCCCTCAATTATCCGTTCCTATTTATTGTGTATCTTCTTGAGAGGGAGTGCATATTTAGGTGATTGTATGAACAACATCACTCCCGGAGTATAGACGAGAGTCATAACCGAGGGTTTAGGGGTTGGATTAGATAACAAAATGCCGGGTGCAATCTAAGTGAACTGTATTGTAAAAATTAGCTAACGTAACTTGAGAGAGTGAATTTAGTAGATTATTATAATTGCTTGAGAAAGAATTATGATAAATTGAGAGTTCATGATTGTTAGAGATAGATAAATCCGAATTATAAGACATATACAACCAAGGAAAAGACCAACGGGGGAAATCAATACCTTAGATCTTCTTTATACTGTTTACACATTAAGCGAATTTACTTTTCAGTATTTATTAGTTTCAGTATTAGCTGTTAGAGAATCAACAATTGTGAATCCGAAAGTTTGAGAAAACAGGTTGTGGGAATTGAGTCAATTTGACAGTGGTAATTAGTGGGTTAGTTCTCTGTGGTTCGACTCTGGGCTACAATACTCAGATTATATTTGCAACGCCCGTATAGTCTTTTGTGAGACTCAGTTGAGCGTGATCAAATTTAGGCGCCGCTGCCGGGGAATTAACGGCGTTATCAATTACAATTGAAAGAAACACAAAAATCCCAATAGTAATTCGTTTTCTCTTTACCAATCTTTACATTGAAATTCTAAGGTTGAAATCTTGTGGAAAGCAGGTATATGCCTAGAAATTCTTCGAGGACTGGAGAACTAATAGAAGGACTTTCAGACCCTGAGAAAATATTCAGGGCATTGAACCGTGCTAACAAAGGACTTCAACAAACTCAATCAACAAATCAACTAGAAAGTTACATGGGTGACGTGAATAACGCCAACGGAAACAACGGGAATGAGCAAGTTAACTTGGAAGTTAGGGGAGTGGCACCTCTTGTGCCAGAAGCTGCACTTTATGACTGGGCACAGCCTACAGCTGACAATCTGGCCACTGCCATAGCTGTGCCTGCAATTCAAGCGGAGACATTCCAAATCACCAACAACATGCTGCATCTGCTGCAGAATAAAGGATTGTTCTCCGGATCAAGCATTGAAGACCCACAACAACACTTGAAAAATTTTCTGTCAATTTCCATGGCCCAAAGGCAGCCAAACGTGACTCCTGAAGCTATCAAGTTGCTTCTATTTCCATTCTCAATAACCGGGGCAGCTCAGACTTGGCTAAATTCACTCCCGATCAACTCTATCACCACTTAGGAGGAATTAGTCAAGCAGTTCTTGAACAAGTTCTACCTACCTAACAAGACTGCACAGCAAATTGATGATATATTGCAGTACAGGCAGCATGCCACAGAGTCATTGCAGGAAACTTGGGAGAGATTCAAAGGGATGCTTGTCAAGTGTCCTCATCATGGTATTCCTGATCAGATGCTTGGCCAGCGATTTTACATGCGTCTAACTGACAACCTGAAGGCTAATGTAGACGCTTCAGCTGGAGGTTCATTCTTAAGCAAAACATTCACCGAGTGCAAGGTTCTATTAGACAAGATGTCACAAAATGCGGGGTGGATGACCAGAGGTGCAACACTGGCACCCATACTACATTCTGTTCCATTGGATCCCAATAGTACCCACGAAGACAACATGGCCACACTTTTAACCCAGATGAGCTTATTGACAAAGAAAATTGATGATATGGGTACAAAACAGGTGCACATTATTGATACAACGAATGGAGGGTTGTGTACACCATGTATTAATCAGTCATATGTTTGTTCGTGGAGCGGGGAAGGTGAAAACCAATGGGTCCGGGAAGATATGAATTATGTCAACAACTATGGGGGCCAGAGACAAGGAGCACAATAGTGGAGACCGCAACAGAATCAGCAGTACAGGCCTAATATGCAGCAGCCTGGGGGTATGCACCCTCAAAATCAATTAGTGCCCGTACCCTATCAAAGACCACAGGGTTATCCACAGCAGAATCAGCAACAATTGGTTTATCAACCACCCCCTCAGCAGCAGGACAACAACATGGTGGAAATTAGAGGTATGCTCCAACAACTTATTGGGACAAATAACAAAGTGCAGGAAAAATTGGCAGTCCATGATTCAGCTATCAAAAATATCGAAACACAGCTGGGTCAGCTGTCCATGGCATTGAACAACCGCTCCCCAGGAACTTTACCTGCAGACACCAACGTTAATCCCAAGGAGCAAAACCCGAATCAGCTAATGGAAGTCAGTCTAAGGAATGGTATAGATCTAGATCGAGAGCAGGAAATTGCACAGGCCAGCAAGAACATTACACCAGCTACCCTAGAGCTATTAGAGGAAGAACAGCCAGCAGAACTCACTGACGTAGCAGTTGAGCAGAGTCAGGAGGGTAAAGGTAAAGAAAAGGAGACCGAGCAAGTGGCAGACCAGGTGGCACCTCTTGTGCCAGACACTCCTAGCAAAAAGGAACCAGCAGGTGGTGCCCAACGGATGATTCATGCACCTTTCCTCAGAGACTGGTCAAGCAAAAGAAGGCATATCAATACAAAAAGTTTATGGAAATACTGCACCAAATCCAGTTGAATATTCCATTGATGGATGCTTTGAGGGAGATGCCCGGTTATGCTAAGATGATGAAAGATTTAATGTCAAAGAAGTTTGATTTTCAGGATCTCTCCACCGTAACTCTGACACAAACCTGCAGCGCAGTGGTGGCAAAACTGATAGCCCAAAAGATGTCCGATCTAGGTAGCTTTACTATTCCCTGTACCATAGGGAGTTATGCATTTGCAAAGGCATTATGTTATTTGGGGGCCAACATAAATTTGATGCCGCTGGCCATATACACCAAATTGGGCATCGGCAGGGCCAGACCCACTTCGATGTTACTCCAGCTGGCTGATCACACTGTGAAAAAGCCTACTGGTATTCTTGATGATGTGCTGGTGCAAGTAGGGAAGTTCGTGTTCCCTGTAGACTTTGTGATTCTAGACTGTCAGGTGGATGAAGAGATTCCCCTTATTTTGGGGAGACCATTTTTAGCCACTGGGAGAGCACTTATAGAATGCGAGACTGGGGAGCTTAAAATGATATTGAATGATGAAGAAGTCATATTCAACGTTCAACAATCAATGAGGATACCCAACGAATATGCAAATTGCTCTCTAGTGGAAGCTGTTGATGTAATTATGCAAGATGATGATAGGGCCCTGACTGTGGGGGATCTATTAGAGGCATGCTTGATGAACTTAGACGAAATGGATGGAGAGGGGTTAGCTGAATGGGTAATGGCACTGGAAGGCCAAGGATTTTGGTCAAGGGAACCTCAGTTCGAGTCCCTCGAGCTGGAAAAAAGGGTCACTCCCCCAGCCAAGCCGTCAATAGAGGAACCACCCAAGCTGGAGCTAAAACCACTCCCCGATCATCTCAGGTATGCATTCCTAGGCCCTGATTCTACGTTACCTGTTATTATTTCATCCTGTTTGCTAGATGTGCAGGTAGAGCAGCTCTTGCAGGTACTGAAGGAAAACAAAACTGCCATTGGTTGGACCATGGCAGATATAAAGGGTATCAGCCCAGCTTTCTGCATGCATAAGATTCTCCTGGAAGAAGGGCACAGACCTTCCAGGGAACACCAGCGAAGGCTGAACCCTAACATGAAAGAAGTTGTAAAGAAAGAGGTGATTAAATGGTTAGATGCGGGAATTATTTTCCCCATCTCTGATAGTAATTGGGTCAGCCCTGTTCAGTGTGTCCCGAAAAAGGGAGGTATGACTGTTGTGAAAAACGACAATAATGAGTTGATCTCAACTCGTACAGTCACAGGGTGGCGAATCTGCATGGATTACCGAAAATTAAATATCGCCACCCGCAAGGACCACTTTCCCCTACCCTTCATTGATCAAATGTTGGACAGGCTGGCTAGTAGATCACACTTTTATTTCTTAGATGGATATTCGGGGTATAATCATATTTCAATAGCCCCCGAAGATAGGGAGAAAACATCTTTCACCTGTACTTATGGCATCTTTGCCTTTCGGAGAATGCCCTTTGGGCTGTGTAATGCACCTGCGACTTTTCAAAGGTGTATGTTAGCCATTTTTACGGATATGGTGGAGGACATTATGGAAGTCTTTATAGATTATTTCTCCGTGGTGGGAGATTCATTCGAAGACTATCTTCACAACTTAAGCAGAGTGCTCAAAAGATGTGTGGAGACAAACCTGGTACTAAACTGGGAGAAGTGCCATTTTATGGTACATGAGGGAATCGTCTTGGGACATCGAGTGTCCAGAAAAGGTATTGAGGTCGACCACGCTAAGGTTGACGTGATTGAAAAGTTACCACCGCCCACTTCAGTTAAGGCGGTGAGAAGTTTCCTTGGTCACGCCGGATTCTACCGGCGTTTCATAAAAGATTTTTCCAAAATTGCTAACCCATTATGCAAACTCCTTGAAAAGGATCACCCCTTTGTGTTTTCTAATGATTGCAGGTTGGCATTTGAGGAACTAAAAAAGAAGTTGACCACTGCACCCATCATCGTTGCACCCGACTGGGAACAACCATTTGAGCTCATGTGTGATGCTAGCGACTATGCTATAGCAGCAGTCTTGGGGCAGCAAAAAGACAAGCTGATGCACCCGATTTATTATGCAAGCAGAATGCTAAGCGGTGCTCAGCTCAACTACACAGTGACGGAGAAGGAGATGCTGGCAGTCGTGTTTGCTTTTGACAAATTCCGATCATATCTAATTGGTTCCAAGGTAATTGTATACACTGACCATGCAGCTCTTAAGTACCTCATTGAGAAAAAAGAGTCTAAACCGCGCCTAATTCGTTGGGTGCTGCTGTTGCAAGAATTCGACCTCGAAATCCGTGACCGTAAGGGCACAGAAAATCAAGTCGCTAACCATCTGTCACTACTTGAAGGAGCTGAAAAATTAGTCGAGGTCGAAGAAATTCTGGAAACTTTTCCCGACGAGCAGTTGCTCGCTGCCGGTCTTGAGGATGCACCATGGTATGCAGATTTTGCTAACTATCTGGTTTGTGGTATAATTCCTGATGACCTTTCTTCCGTCCAAAAGAAAAAGTTTTTCTGTGATAACCGCATGTATTATTGGTATGAACCTCATTTTTTTCGAATTTGTGTTGATAACATTATCCGGAGGTGCATCCCCGAGATAGAACAATCTTCAATTTTGCAGGCATGTCACGCTTCAGCATATGGAGGACATTTTGGAGGGGTCAGAACTGCTGCGAAAGTGCTAGAGGCCGGATTCTTCTAGCCAACTGTGTTTAGAGATGCACACCTCTGGGTAAAGGGCTGCAATGAATGCCAATGGACGGGAAATATTTCCCGTCGCCATGAGATGCCATTGAAACCAATTCAGGAAGTAGAGGTGTTTGACGTGCGGGGGATAGACTTCATGGGTCCCTTTGTCAGCTCATTCAGTAATAAGTACATGCTGATGGCGGTGGATTATGTGTCTAAATGGGTGGAAGCTGTAGCTTTACCCACCAATGATGCACGAGTGGTAGTCGGATTCTTGAAGAAGCACATATTCACCCGGTTTGGGGTACCAAGGGCGATCATCAGCAACGGAGGCACTCACTTCTGCAATAGAGCCTTCGAGAAATTGCTGGCTAAATATGATGTTCACCACAAAGTAGCAACTCCTTACCATCCGCAAACCAGTGGGCAAGTTGAAGTGTCCAACAGTGAGATTAAAAGTGTGTAAACAAAGACTGTGAACGCAACACGAACGGATTGGGCAAAGAAGCTGGACGATGCACTCTGGGCATATAGAACTGCCTTCAAAACGCCAATAGGTATGTCACCATACAAGTTGGTGTTTGGGAAGGCTTGTCATTTACTTGTGGAGCTAGAACACCGTGCTTGGTGGGCATTGAAACAATTGAACATTGATCCCGAAGCGGCTTGACAAAATCGACTAACGGAGCTGCATGAGTTAGAGGAATTTCGCTATCACGCCTTTGAGAGCACGAGGCTTTACAAGGAACGGATGAAGAAAATGCATGATAAGCACATCGTGGATAGAGACTTCCAACCCGGTGATATGGTTTTATTGTACAACTCAAGACTAAGATTGTTTTCGGGTAAGTTAAAATCCCGATAGTCGGGGCCATTCAGAGTAGTGCAAATGTTTGCTAGTGGAGCGGTGGAGATTGAATCAATTGACGGGACAAATAAATTCTCCGTCAATGGACAAAGGCTGAAACACTACCTTGGATCAGCTGATGAAAAAGGGGATACAGTGGTGTCACATTTCAAAGAACCCCAATACGAAAACAAGGAGTAGGAACTCCACTATTTGCGTCGTGCCGCGACGTTAAATCAGGCGCTGCATGGGAGGCAACCCACGAAATTATTGTAATGTAACATGTAACTCTTGTATCTTTAAAAAAAAATGGGCGTTAGAATCAGAGAAGGGCGTCGACCGCGGTTTCACCGCGGTCTCGGTGAAACCGCGGTCAAAGCCCCTCTCTGAAGTTCATCCACCGCATTTGTACCGCGACAACGGTCAAACCGCGGTGGTGGACCCTTTCTGAATCTCATCGCTCGCGGTTCTACCGCGACTGCGGCAGAACCGCGGCGAGGCCAGACGCGGCCCAGGTATGTAAAATTTTAATTTTTCAGTTTTTTTATTCCCCTTACCCTTTTTACCCTAAAAAAAAAACTTTTTCCCCCCTTTCATATTCAGCCCCCCCTTCCCTTATTCCCTATTTCTCTTCTTCTCTCTAAAATATCTCTCTACCCAAATTCTCTCCCTTCTCTCTTCATCTTCTTCCCTTCTTCTTCACCAACCAAAACTCCATTAAAGCACCTTCACTTCTTCATCTCCTTCACAAGTAAGTTATCTCACTTCTCTCTCTAATTCTTTCTCTTTTAAGTAGTATAGTTTAGTTAATTTGTAGTTTTAATTAAACACTAGTTAGGATTAGTGTAAAACTAAAAATTTTTGCTTTCTTTTATAGTTGANTTTTGTTGGTTTGGAGGCCTAAAATATATGTTTGTGGTGAAGTAGGGTGTTGGGCCATGTGTTGGCCAAAAATTGGTATTGTGTTGTATGTTCTTGGGGTGGTTTACACCTAACCTATGTTTGGGGTATTGTATATATTTGTTTAGGTCTATATTAGATTTAGTTGACTTGGCCCAATGACGGATACTTGTCGACGGGTCTCTTGAGGGTCAAAGTCGGAACTAATTATAAAAAAAAATATAAAATCCAAAAACAAAGTTAGGGGACTCTTCCTGATAACGGACTACTTGGACAGTACTCTTGAGGGAAGTAGTCCATGTAGAATTTTTGACTTTCTTCGTTTAGGTAGTGTAATACTTCCCTCTTGGTTTTTCTTTTGACCACGGTTCTTTTCCAAGGGTTTTTCTTGAACCGGGTTAGGTAGATTTTTCTTTTATAATTTTAGGATTAGAGGGGTGAAGGTCAGAATGTTACCCCAGATATGCACACTTGCAAATTAAAAAGAACTTGAGAGTGTGGTGTCTAAGCTTGTTTGTAGACTCATAATATATGCCTTAATTTTGCACATCTTGTCTTGCTTGAACACTCGTATGATTATGTTGATGAACTGATTCGGAATGAGTTACATGCTAAGTGTGTGTGAGTTGTTACTTGCATTATGTGCTTGCATAAGATACCTAGAACTTGCCCTGTGTGTTTGCAAAGCGAAATAGAAGTCGTTTAGTTTTTAGAAATGATAGAGGCAATTCTTTGGGCAACCCTATAAACTGTGAATTCACCTGTACATAATAACATAGTAAACCCCTTTGAGCCTGAAGCCTGTTCTTTGATAACCCTGTAACGATCTAAATAGCTATGTTTGAATAAGCTAAACGTTTGAACCTTTACCTCCTAGAAGCACTTGAATCACTAAAGAATATGCAAAAGTCAAAGTGTGGGGTAGCAGGGAGTTAGAGAAACAAGGGAATCAAGAATGAAGGTTTGATTGGTGAACTGGCATTGTACAATAATCTCTAAATAAAAAAAAGATGAAGCCAGTTGCACCTAAAGAAACGTGGGGGTCACAAGTGAATAAAAATGTGGAATAATGGTTGGGTTAAGCATAAAGGTGAAATAAAAGGAAGTGTGTATTAAAAGTGCTTAGGGAGGTTAGTCACTATATCCAAATATATCCTACTCGTCCCTTAGCCTACATTACAACCTATAAAGACCTCTTGATCTTTGACTGGATGGCTCGATTAGTAGAGTATTACACTAGGGGCAAGCTTATGGTGTGTCTGTGTGGTATGTGAATGCTCTTTGCTGAGAGTGAGTGAATTCTTTCTATATATGGTTCCTTGTTGTTGAATTTTATGTGTGTGGAACCTCTCTCAGATTTTGTTTATGTGAGGGCATGTGACTCAGGAAGAAAAAGTGAGTCTTCAAGTCTGTTAGAGCAATTAGAGTGAACAAAAGTGTGTCATGGCATGAGAATCTGCAAATTGAGTTAGGATTGTTGCACTACTTAGGTTGAGCATTGATAACAGCGAGTGTGACATATATTGGGGCAATACAGTGAAAAGTTAGGCCTAGAAGTGTGATTTAGTTTGCTCGAGGACGAGCAAAGGTTTAAGTGTGGGGTGTAAACAANCCTATGACTAAAACCCATTAATCTAATCGCGAATTCACCCTTTAATTTCGAATTTTTGAATGAAAATTGGGTAAAACTTCTTAGACCTAGCTATGGGGTTTTGAGGGGGCATTTGACCTCCGATTTGGGATATTTTTATATGGTTAGACTCTTGAGAGTACGAGGGTTCTGAAAACGTGAAAATTATTTGATTCCGAGACATTGGCTGGAGGGGCATTTTGGTCATTTTACCTATTTTGTGCCCTAGCTTTAAATTTAATAGTGGAATCAGTTGTTTGCAATATTATTTATGATGTGTAATTGAATTGAATAGATTTGGTCCATTTGGAGTCCGATACTCGTGGCAAAGGCGCGGTTTCTAGCGATATTGAGCCGGTTCGAGGTAAGTGGCTTGTCTAACCTTGTGTGGGGGACCTTTTCCCTTAGGATTTTACTTGATATTTGAGTGCCTTGTGCATGAGGTGACGAACGCGTACTTGAGCCAATTGATGAAAACCTAGTTTTTGCTTAAACTATGAAAACTTAGTCCTTATCCTTATTTGCCTTGTTCTATTTGGAGTTATGACTTATGTTAGATTAGGAAAAGCATGTTTAGCTGATTTGACTGCCTACTTGCTTAAATTATTTTGACTGCTCTATGTAAAGCATGCTCGGCTATTTCTATCTGTGTTGTTATTCGTATGTTATTCCTTGGCTTGTTTCTGGCTGTGATTGCGCATTTACATTGGGACTACGGATGTGGGATTCAGGTAGCTTCCCCCCCTCGTTTGTTTACTTTGGGACTACGGGTTCGATTCCCGGGAGATCCCCCTGCACTTTTATTTAGGGACTACGGGACGGTATCACGAGAGATTCCCCTGCACATTGATGATTGGACTACGGGACGGTATCCCGGGAGATCCTTTGGTATTGGTATGTGAGTTGGACTACGGGACGGTATACTGGGAGATCCATTGGACAGTTGAGGAAAGGGCTACAGGACGGTATCCTGGGAGACCCTCATTGGTATCTTGATATTGGGTTGTGTTTACTCTGTGTTTTTACTCTATCCTTGTAGTTATTATTGCTTCGTTGATTTGCCTTATTACACTGATGCATTTATTATTTTTGTCAGATTTCCACACTGTTAAATTATTGCTATTGTTATATTTTTGCCTCAGTAGGGCCCTAAACTTTCCCCGTCACTACCCAACCGAGGTTAGGCTTGGCACTTACTGAGTACCGCTGTGGTATACTCATGCCCTTCCTGCACATGTTTTTCATGTGCAGATCATCTAGGTACCTCTACTCAGATGCACTATCAGTGAGGCAGGAGGATTTCAGAGACTTCGAGGTAGATCTGCTGCGTTCGCAGACCGACGAGTCTCCCTCTTACTCTATCTTTAGTATCTAGTTTTCTCTCTTTCGGTTGTTAGAATATTCTGGAGTTTGGAGCCATACTATACATTTCTATAGCCCGTGTCGCCCGTGAGTTTTCGGGTCTTTGGGAATTTTAGTAGACTTGTGTTATTGAGTTGTACATGCCGAGTGGCATACAGTACAATTTCTTTTAGTTATTTAATTTGGTTTTCCTCTGTTTTTGCACAAATATTATATTTTCCGCAACATTTGGCTTACCTGGTCGTGGGGACTAGGTGCCATCACGACATGTTCACGATCGGTGAACTATGGTCGTGACAAGTTGGTATCAGAGCTCTAGGTTCATAGGAGTCACAGAACACAGGCCGATTTATTAGAGTCTCGCTGATCGGTACGGAGGCGTCTTTATTTATGTACGAGAGGCTATGTAACTGTTTAGGAAAGATCTTCATTTCTTTTGAATTCCTTGTTGTGTGATATTTTGACATCAATTCTAAACTTCTGTCTTCTATTCTCTCACAGATGGTGAGGACACGTGCTACACGAGAGGACCAGTCACCCGCACCCCCTGCTGTCGCCGTCAGAGGCCGGGGACGGGGTAGAGGTCGAGGAAGCACACGTGGTGCAGCCACAACACCTGGGCAAGCTGCCGCCGAGGTACCACCAGCAGATTTGACCGGAGCCCAGGCACTTGGCACACCTACCACTGCTACTACTACCCCAGCACTCCAGGAGACTCTGGCTCAGTTCATGAGCATGTACACTACCTTGGCTCAGGCAGGGTTGCTTCCCCTCGCTGTAGCCACATCCCAGGCCGAGGGAGGGGCCCAGACTCCCGCAGCCCGCACTCCTGAGTAGAGAGTGCAGATGGAGCAGGTCCCAGAGGTTATCCCTGTACCACCTGCAGCACCAGTATAGCCCGGGGATGGGTCGGCTTTTTCCGAGGACGAGCAGCGAGACTAGAGAGGTTCAAGAAATATGATCCCCCAATGTTCAGTGGCCTAGCATCAGATGACGCCTTGGGACTTTTGGAGGAGTGTCATCGTATCCTTCACACCATGGGTATAGTGGAGTCTAGCGGGGTCTCTTTCACCGCCTTTCAGCTTCGGGGAGCTGCCTATGATTGGTGGCATACTTATGAGTTGGACAGTCCAGTCGAGTCTGCCGCACTGACTTGGACCCATTTCTCAGACATGTTTATGAGAGAGTTTGTTCCCCAGAGCCTTAGGGATTCATGGCGCGCGAAGTTTGAGCACTTGCGCCAGGGTGCTATGACAGTTTCAGAGTATGCCATCCGTTATACCAGGTTGGCTAGACATGCACCGGGTTTGGTTTCCACAGTTCGGGAGAGAGTTCGAAGGTTTATCGAGGGTCTTATTCCGCCCATCCGGTCCAGCATGGCTCGAGAGTTGGAGATGGATATTCCTTACCAGCAGGTAGTGAGCATTTCTAGGAGGATTGAGGGTATGCTCTCCAGGGAGCGAGGGGAGAGGGAGGCCAAGAGGTCTCGAGAGTCGGGTCACTAATCTGGTGCCCGTACCCTATCAGCAGGTCGTTATGGTAAGGGTTATTCTGGTCGCCCTATACATTCAGCTTTGCCAGCAGCCGGCAGTACTCCAACTCCACCTGCACCTCAGGAGCCTTATTATACGCCTCCAGTTTCTAGCGCGCCTCCTGCACGGAGTACTTCCAGAGGTCAGTCCAGCAGGCTTAGCCCCAGCCAGTCACAGCCACCGCGTCCTCCCAGAGCTTGTTTCGAATGTGGCGATACACGTCCTATGGTTAGGGACTGCCCCAGACTTGGTAGGGGTGCATCTTCACAGACTACTCAGCCGCAGCGGGGTATTACAGCTCCAGCTGCTGCCCAGCCAGCCAGGGGCGGAGGCCGGGGAGATAGAGGCCGCCCAGTCGGGCCAGATATTATTGTATTCCTGCTCGCACTGAGGCGGTTGCCTCTGATTCTGTCATCATAGGTATTATACTGGTTTGCCACAGAGGGGCATCAGTTTTATTCGATCCTGGCTCTACTTATTCTTATGTGTCTTCTTATTTTGCTTCGCATTTGGGTGTGCCTCGGGATTCTTTGAGTGCCCCCGTTTATGTTTCTACTCTTGTGGGAGATTCTTATGTTGTGGACCGCATGTATCGGTCATGTTTGGTTACTATTCGTGGTTTTGAGACCAGAGCAGATCTATTATTACTCGGTATGGTCGATTTTGATATTATTCTGGGCATGGATTGGTTGTCGCCCCATCATGCTATTCTTGATTGTCACGCCAAGACCGCGACGCTAGCTATGCCAGGTGTTCCACGTATTAAGTGGAGTGGTACTTTAGATCATACTCCCAGTAGAGTGATCTCTTTCCTTAAAGCTCAACGTATGGTTGAGAAGGGGTATGCCGTGTATTTAGCTTATGTGAGAGATGTCAGTGTTGATACCCCTTCTGTTGATTCAGTCCCAGTGGTACAGGATTTCCCCGATATGTTTCCAGCTGATCTCCCGGGCATGCCGCCCGATAGAGATATCGATTTTGGCACTGATCTGTTGCCGGTCACTCAGCCCATTTCCATTCTTCTGTATCGCATGGCTCCTCTTGAGTTGAAGGAGTTGAAGGATCATTGCAGGAATTGCTGGGTAAGGGTTTTATTTGGCCTAGTATTTTACTGTGGGGTGCTTCTATCTTGTTTGTGAAGAAGAAGGATGGTTCTATGCATTGATTATCGTCAGTTGAACAAAGTTACAGTGAAGAACCATTATCCTTTGCCTCGTATTGATGATTTGTTTGACCAGCTTCAGGGCGCGCAGGTGTTTTCCAAGATTGATTTGCGCTCAGGTTATCATCAGTTGAAGATTCGGGAGCCAGATATCCCGAAGACTGCCTTCAGGACTCGGTATGGTCATTACGAGTTCCTTATTATGTCATTTCGGCTGACCAATGCCCCGACAGCTTTTATGCATTTGATGCACAGTTTATTCAGGCCATATCTTGACTCATTCATTATCGTTTTTATTGATGATATTCTGGTATATGCCCGGAGTCGGGAAGATCATGAGCAGCACCTGAGGATAGTGCTTCAGACCCTGAGAGAGAAGAAATTATATTCAAAGTTCTCAAAATGTGAGTTCTGGCTGAGTTCTGTGGCATTCCTAGGCCACGTGGTATCGAGTGAGGGCATTCGAGTGGATCCGAGGAAGGTGGAGGCTGTGCAGAGTTGGCCCAGGCCCTCCTCAGCTACCGAGATTCGCAGTTTCCTCCAAAAAAAAATCATAATTGTTGATTGGTTTAATCTTAAGAATAGGAGGATCTCATACTCTTTAATTTATGATGCATCATTAAATTGTAGTAATAATGTCTTGCCTTTAATGATATTGTTCCATCTTCTCTAAAGGGACGTAACTTTGACACTTAGGTATAGTACTCTAGGGTAGTCTTTCTCTCTCTCTAGCTTATTTTTATATCATGGTATTTTTCAAAATTTTGGTGCGGACTTGTACTAATTAATAAAAAATATCTAATATCTTATTCTCTTCTTGGAATAGGAGCAAGCAGCTCTTTTGACGGAGGCCAGGACGTATACAAAGTAGTGATGTTTTCGGGCACAAATTTTGCAATACTTTTTATGGCTCTCAATAGGACTATGTGATTTTTGTTGTGCGTACATGGCGTAAACACTCATAATCATGGTACATGTGATTGATCATGTAGTATAGAATGATAGGTAGGAGATGAAAAATTAGTCATATGCTTGGGTTTAATTTTGTTAATGTGATTAATAGAAAATTACAAAAGAATAAAATATTAGCTCAATTTTACATGTGCTGGCCGGCCCCTAGGGAGGTAATATATATTTTATATTTCAATCACTATTTACCAAAGACGAAATTGTTCTTCTGTATTTGTGAATTTATTGTTATTCTTAATGATTATTGTTATTTAGAGTCGTAATCGCATGTAAATACACGATTACAATTCAAATTGTTGGGCCCGTGCTATGCACGAGCAAATTCATCTAGTAAAAATATACATATTTAAAATACGGAAGAACTCCAGTAATCGATGTTGGATTTCAAATAGTTTACAACTGAGTTCTAAATATTCTCTACAGTTATAATCCCAGATATATGATACCAGATTTTAGAGCTTTTAAAAGTAAAATTTCAGCACATTGTATTAGAGTTCAAAGCTCTGCAGGTTCAAACCCTGCCAACAATTATTGGGGTTCAATTCATTTTGGTTCAAATCCCAGCATGATTACTGGAGTTCAAACCTTTATATGTTCAAACCCCAGCAATGATTACTGAGATCTGAATCATTTTCACATTGTTTCACTCAAGAATACACAACCATGAAGTTCTAACTTCCACAAGCTGAAATTACAGGACATTATCCTTGAGTTTAAAATAGGTATTATAGGTAAAACAATTTTTTAGATTCAAAACCCAACAATAATTACTGAATTTCAAATCTTTATAGGTTCAAACCCCAACAACGATTAAATCCTTTTCACTTTGTTTCACCCATTAAGGTTTGAACCCAATTAGTTTGAACTCCGACAATCGTTCCTAGGTTTTACACTAGTAAAGATTCAAAATTAGGAAACTTTCCTCGGACTTCGAATTCTAGTACCCATTGTTAAAATAGTGTTCCATATTTTAGTTGAGGGCGAAAATATCAAGTCGGACCATTGGCTATTTTGCCATTATAATTTAAAATGTAGCTAAACTCTAATAGCCGACCTAAAAAGCGACCAACCCATCTAATTTTTTCGGTATTTGGTAGTTGTTTGGGTAAGTTCAAAGGTCGTAAGGTTACTGGGCCATCTATTGTGGGTCTAGACTTTGATAAGAATGTGTGAGATCGTTTCTTTTTCTTTATGAAGAATAAACCTAAATAGTCATTTATTTAACCGTTTAAATTAAAAATAGTTGATAGATGTATATTAGATGTATTTTTTCAATAATGTTGTAACTATATTTTTTTTTTGAGCTTACTGTCTATCGTAAATAGTCTCTCTTCCTTCACAAGGTAGGAATAATGTTGCATACACAATTTTATAATATCTTCCCCATACTTCACTTGTGGGATCACACTAAATTTGTTATTGTTGTATATTTACTACGTATAATTAGCGTATAATTTATGTATATTACCAAGAAAAAATAAATAGTAAATTTGGTCGGTTATTCGTGTAAATATTCTTTTCTTTTTCTTTTCTTTTGGGGATTTTAACACCACATAGTAACCCAACAAATCCAACAACATAAATTTTATTTTTTTAAAAGAAATTTTAGTCAGAATGCATGTAGTGTATAATCCATGTGTATACATTATACGCTTGCTATATATATACTGATCCATCCTTTTTCTGTTTTTATTTTTCAATTCTCTAACTGGAAAGCACATTACTTAAAAAGCTATATTGTTTCTACTCTATTTTGAATTCCTCCCAAAATTAATTAAATAATGAATTTCTCATTTGTTAAAGAATAAAAAAAATTAAGTTTTGTCTATTTCATCTAATTTTTTTTGATCAATTACAGATAAATTATCTATATTTCAAAATCAAACATTTAAACTTCCCATGACACAAAATATTGTATATGATTCCCATTAAAAATGAAGTTTTAAGTGTTTGATTTTTGTATGGGTGCGAATTTGGTCGATCACGTCTCAAAGTTAATACGATCAACCACTAAGTGCCTACGAGTCGATACAGGAGGGGGGCGACCCAGGGGCGAAAGGAGAGACGTTCTCGCGTCATCATCGGCTTCGTTATAGGATATACTTCTTAATTTGTCATTTGTAGGATTAAATGAAAATCCTCCAATATATAAGAGGGATTCACTCCTTGTAAGAGGCAGATGGTTTTTTATGATATACAAGCTCATTCTCTCTCTCTCTCTCTCTCTCTCTCTCTCTCTCTCTCTCTCTCTCTCTCTCTCATTTTCATCCTTCCACTTACCTTTCTCCTTCTCTATTATTGTAGTTCCCTTTACAAGAGTTATCCTAGGGGTTTATTATTTTCGACTACGATTTACCCCTTCATCCTTTTTGATTGATTTGCTTCAAAAGAGTTTAATATCTTTTGAGTCAAACAATTTGGCGCCGTCTGTGGGGATTTCCATAGTCGAAGTCTTAGTTCTCACCTGGATCAAAAGCAACGGTTACTGTTCTTCACATCCCATAGAAACCAACCATGGCAGAGAAAGAAGCAAGGTTGAAGATGATAGCAAATGTCTCAAGTAACCTCTTGAACTCGCTCAACGAAGCCGGTAGGGAAGATACCGAAAATACAACACCAGGAGACACACCGGAGGGGGAGATCTCACCCTCTCCACACGAGGATCTGACGATCTTGCGTGAAAAAGGAGTTTCCACGTCCATGATGAAAGAAACACCTCCAGCAATCAAAAAGCTGCTAGAGAAATGGTTTGACGAGTGCTCTAAGCAACATGCTCGAAAACCCCCTCAAGGGAATGCCGAATATTCACCAATAGCAGAAATCGCAGCCATCACAGGCGAGCCACGCACTACGCGAACGAGCAACACCCGCACTGTCGTCGACGCAAGTGATGATGCACTCGCAACCATCCTAAATAAAATAGAAGAAATAGAAAACGAGAACAAAGTACTTTGGGATCAAATGAAAGAGCACCAGGAAACGGTAGACAAAATACCTAGCGCCCCTAAGCTTGTCACGACCCCAATCCCGGTCGTGATAGCGCCCAACACAAACGCTAGGCAAGCCCGACCATATAATGCTCACAACTCAACCACACAACCCATTTCCAATTTATAGCATTTAAATTATCAATAATATAGTTCTAACCAGTGAAAATAGACAGAAGTAATACGGAAATCATAACAACTGTCAATAAAACTCCCAAAGACCTGGGGTCATGAGTCTAGAGCCTCTAAGATAACAAAATAATAAATTCTCAGTAATACTGTTGTTCACAAATGTGGAAATAATAAAGGGATAGGGGAGGAGTCGGGCCCTGCGAACGTCAGGCAGCTACCTCGACAACTCCTGAGAAAACTCTGAAGCAGCAAAACTCAACTATGCTCCCGAGATACCTGAATCTGCACACATGGTGCAGGGAGTAAAGTGAGTACTTCCAACTCAGTGGTAATAGACATATATAATGACTGAAAGTATGAAATACCAAAAATACCACAATGTAAAGCTAACAATTTAGCATAGTTAACGGTGAAATGACAATAAGACAGAAACAACTAGATCAGATAAACATCAGAACATGAATGCAATGCAATGCACATGACCGCTGCGGCGTACAACCCGATCCATTTGAGTACCCGCGCTCACTGTGGGGGTTCAGACTCCGGAAGGGCTCCTACAGCCCAAGCGCAATATCATCGTAGCATTCGCTGCGGCGTGCAGCCCGATCCACACTCAGTCCAGGTATATGCATATAAGCCACACAGGCACAGTCAAGTTATTATTTCCAATTCCAATTACTAGGAATTATAGATTAAGTGTTAAAACTTTAGAAATTTACTAATCATTTCGAGACAGTGTTTCACTCAGGACTGATATCATGAAAACATCCTGAGCATCATGGAAACAGTGATAATAATCCCTAAGGGATCCAAATAATCGACACACAGCCCAAATATACTCAAAACAATCCAAGTAGGATATTTACTAATCAGTCTATAGTCCAAAGCACATCTTGGACACCACTCGGGGCGGATTAAGCCACAAACCCCAATCACAAACGACCCCGCACTTGTCATGGAGTGCGTGTCTCGCCTCAATATAGCGTCACAGTGTGATAAACTGAGGTTTCAAACCCGCAGGTCATCATCTACATCTATTACTCACCTCAAGCTGGACACAAGACTAGTCCGCTATGCCTTTTCCTCTCGAATCCGCCTCCTCGCGCGTCGAATCTGGTCAAAACCACAATAAATACATTACAATAGGCTAAAGAAACATAACCCAATCGAAAAGACTCGAAAAATACCAAAAATCACGAAGTTGGCAAAACCCGAGCCCTGGGCCCACTTCTTGAAAAATTATGAAATTTACATAACCGGATTCCTCATCTCGCCACGAGTCTATACATATCAAGTTTACTAAAATCGGAGTTCAATTGCCCTATCAAAACCCAATTTTAAACTCCCTTAAGTTCCAAGCCCTAACCTCCATTTTTACCCTCTAATTCCTCGAATTTCAGTGATTAATCCATGTTTTTATACCATAATAACATATTCCGAGTCTAACAATTCATACCTGATGAAACCCTTCGAATTCTCTTCAAAATCGCCCAAGAATCGCCTAAGTCCGAGGTCCAAAATATTTCTCTTCTCTTTCAAAATCGTGAACCACTGTTCACTTAACCCAGACCGATTTTCGCTTCTGCGGTTATAATACCGCACCTGCGGTCACCGCGTTTGCGACCAAACGACCACTTATGCGGTCTCACTTAACTAACCTGGGACCGCTTATGCGGTCAAAAATCGCTTCTGCGGAGCCCGCCTTTGCGAAAATCCTTCCGGTTCTGCGGAATATGCCCAGCCCTCAAAGGACCGCTTCTGCGACCTCCACGCCGCATCTGCGGAACCGCTTCTGCGGCTCCTTTTCTGCAGATGTGGAAATACCAGAAGCCATAAAAAATACCAGACCTGCAACATGCTTCAAAATTCCCGTTTAACCACCCGAAATCACACCGAGGCCCCCGGGACCTCAACCAAAGGCACCAACACATCCTATAACCTTATGCAAACTTGCTCGAACCATCAAAACACTATCATTAACATCAAAATCCTCAATTTTCCTCAAATCAAAGCCTAAGTTTTCTTAAAACTTATGAATTGCACATTCGATCAAAACCCCGACCAAACGGCGTCCGAATGACCTAAAAATTTGCAGACATATCCAAAATCACCTAACGAAGCTACTGCAACTCTCGGAATTCCATTCCGACCCTTGGATCAAAATCTCACCTATCAACCGGAATTTGCCAAAATTCAAACTTCGCCAATTCAAGCCTAATTCTACACCGAGCCTCCAACATCAAATCTGATCGCACTGCTAAGTCACAAATCATCTCTCGAAGCTAACCAAATCATCGGAATTCACATCCGAGGACTCTAACTATATAGTCAACTTCCGGTTGACTTTTCCAAAACAAGCTTCCTTCTAAGAGGCTAAGTGCCTCATTTCCATCTAAAATCAATTCAATTTTATCCGATCAACTCAAATACTAGTATTGAAACATAGAACAACATAATATAGGGGAAACGGAGCGGTAACTCACGTGACGACGGGTCGGGTCATCACATCCTCCCCAACTAAAACAAATGCTCGTCCTCAAGCGAGTCAAGAAACATACCTGGAGTCTCAAACAAGTGAGGGTATCTGCTCCGCATCTCCTGCTCGGTCTCCCAGGTGGCACCTCCACGGGCCGACCTCTCCACTACACCTTCACCGAAGCTATGTCCTTAGATCTCAACCTCCGAACCTGACGACCCAAAATAGCCACGGGCTCCACATCATAGGTCAAATCATCATCTAACTGAACTGTACTGAAGTCTAACACATGAGACGGCCCCCAACATACTTCCGGAGCATAGACACATGAAATACCGGATGAACTCCCAATAGGCTGGGTAGCAAAGCAAGCATATAGGCCACCTCCCCAATCCTCCTAAGTATATCAAAAGGTCCAATGAACCGCGGACTCAACTTCCCTTTCTTTCCAAATCTCATAACGCCCTTCATAGGCGAAACCTTCAAAAAGACCTTCTCGCCCACCATATAAGATACATCTCGAACCTTCCGGTCCGCATAACTCTTCTGGCGCGACTGAGCTATACGAAGTCTCTCTTAGATCACCTTCACCTTCTCTAAGGCATCCTGAACTAACTCTGTCCCCAATAGTCTAGCCTCGCCGGCTCAAACCAACCAACCGGAGATCTACACCGCCTCCCATATAAGGCCTCATATGGCGCCATCTGAATACTAGATTGGTAGCCATTATTGTAATCAAACTCTGCAAGTGGCAAGAACTCAGCCCAAAAACCTCCAAAATCAATGACACAGGCACGCAACATGTCCTCCAATATCTGAATGGTACGCTCGGACTGCCTGTCCGTCTGTAGATGAAAGGTCATGCTCAAATATACCTGTGTGCCTAACTCCCGCTGAAAAGTCCTCCAGAACTGGGAAGTAAACTGAGTACCCCTATCTGAGATAATAGAAACTGGGACCCCATGCAACCGTACAATCTCCCGAATGAAAATCTCTGCTAACCGCTCCGAAGAATAGGTAGACACACCGAAATGAAGTGCGCGGACTTGGTCAGCCTATCTACAATCACCCAAATCGAATCAAACTTCTTCGAGGTACGAGGGAGACCACTCACAAAATTCATAGTAATACTTTCCTATTTCCACTCTGGAATATCCATCCGTTGAAGTACACCACCGGGCCTCTGATGCTCATATTTGACCTGCTGACAGTTGAAAAACCGAGCTACATAACTCACAATATCCTTCTTCATCCTTCTCCACCAGTAATGCTGTCTCAAATCCTGATACATCTTCGCGACACCTAGATGAGTAGAATACCGCGAGCTGTGGGCCTCTTCCAATATCAACTCCCGAAGCCCGTATACATTGGGCACGCAAATCCGGCCCTGCATCCTCATTACACCATCACTATCAATAGACACATCCCTGGCATCATCATGCTGAACCCTATCCTTAAGGACAAGCAAATGTGGATCATCATACTGGCGCTCTCTAATGCGGTCATACAAGGAAGACCGAGATACCACACAAGCCAACACCCGACTAGGCTCCGAAATATCTAACCTCACCATTCGATTGGCCAAAGCCTGGACATCAATTGCAAAGGGCCTCTCCCTAACTGGAATGTATGCCAAACTACCCATACTCACCGCCTTTCGGCTCAAAGCATCGGCCACTACATCGGCCTTTTTCGGATGATACAAAATGGTAATGTCATAATCCTTGAGCAACTCAAGCCACCTCCGCTGCCTCAAATTAAGATCCTTCTATTTGAACAAATGCTGAAGGCTGCGATGATCAGTATATACCTCACAAGATACATCATATAGGTAGTGCCTCCAAATCTTCAAAGCATGGACTATGGCAGCCAACTCCAAATCATGTACATGGTAGTTCTTCTCATGAGGCTTCAACTGACGAGAAGCATAAGAAATAACTCTACCCTCTTGCATCAATACACATCCGATCCCAGCTCTCGAAGCATCGCAGTACACGGTGTAAGAACCTGAAGCTGATGGCAACACTAACATTGGAGTTGTGGTCAATGCTGTCTTGAGCTTTTGAAAGCTCTCCTCGCACTCGTCTGACCATACAAATGGAGCATTCTTCTGTGTCAACCTTGTCAAGGACGAAGCAATAGATGAAAAACCCTGAATGAACCTGCGATAATAACCAGCCAAACCGAGGAAACTCCGAATCTCAGTGGCTGAGGACAGCCTAGGCCAACTCTGTACCGCCTCAATCTTCTTTGGATCAACCTGAATACCATCGCCGGACACCACGTGTCCCAGAAAAGCCACAGAACTAAGCCAGAACTCACACTTGGAGAATTTTGCATAGAGCTTCTCCTCTCTCAGTCTCTGCAACACCACCCTCAAATGCTGTGCATACTCCTCCTGACTACGCGAGTACACCAGGATATCATCAATAAACACAATCACAAATGCATCCAGATACGGCCGAAATACACTGTTCATCAAGTGCATGAACGCGGTTGGGGCATTAGTCAGCCCAAAAGACATAACTAGAAACTCATAATGCCCATATCTCGTCCTAAAGGCTGTCTTCATAATGTCTGAGTCCCTAGTCTTCAACTGGTGATAGCCTGAACGGAGATCAATCTTAGAGAATACCTTTGCCCCCTGAAGCTGGTCAAACAAATCCTCAATACGGGGTAGTGGATACTTGTTCTTCACTGTTACCTTGTTCAACTATCTGTAGTCAATACACATTCTCATCGTGCCATCCTTCTTCTTCATAAATAAGACCGGTGCACCCCACGGTGACACATTCGGGCGAATGAACCCCTTATCTAGGAGTTCCTGAAGTTGCTCCTTCAATTCTTTTAACTCAACTGGTGCCATACGATAGGGAGGGATAGAGATAGGTTGAGTGCCTGGCACCAGGTTAATACCGAAATCAATGTCCCTGTCCGGCGGCATGCCCGACAGGTTTGTTGGAAACACATCAGGGAAATCCTTACAACAGGAACTGAATCAAGACTAGGAGTCTCAGCTCCGACATCTCTTATGAAAGCCAAATACGATAAACAACCCTTACCAACCATCCGCTGGGCCTTTAAGAAAGAAATCACCCTGCTGGGTATATAATCACTCATACCTCGCCACTCGATCCTCGAAACACCCGGAACAGCCATCGTAACTGTCTTGGCATGACAATCCAGAATAGTGTGGTATGGGGATAGCCAATCCATACCCAGAATCACATCAAAATATACCATGCCCAACAATAACAAGTCAACTCGGGTCTCCAGACCCCCAATAGTCACCAGACATGATCGATATACATGGTCCACAATAATAGTATCACCCACTGGGGTAGATACATGCATAGGCAAGGCAAGACAACCACGTGTCGTACCCAAATGATGAGCAAAATATTAAGATACATAGGAATAGGTAGATCCGGGATCAAACAAAATAGAGGCATCCCTGTGGCAGACTGAGATAATGCCTATGATAACAGCATCGGATGCAATGGCGTCCCTCCTGTCTAGAAGAGCATAGAAGCGAGCCTGACCACCGCTAAATCAATCTCCATCCCTAGGGCGGCCCCTAGCTGTCTGATCCCCACCCCTGCCTGACTGGGATGGTGCTGAAGTAGATGGAGTAGAAGAGGAGGGCTGATCCCTCTGCTGATACCGACCACCACGAAGCCGAGGACACTGTCTCCTCATATGAACTAACTCACCGCACTCGTAGCAACGACCCTGAGCTGGAGAAGGGGACTGAAGGGAACCCGTCACTGCAGACGAACCCTAGGCTGAAGAAGCAGGAGTATAGCTCTAAGCTGGAAGGGCGCTAAGTGAAGACTGACCCTACTGATAACCCTGACGACCACGGCCTGAAGAAGTCCCACTGGACTCTGTACGACCTGACTGAGGAGGTCTGAAGGAACGACCTCTACTGCGCTGGAACTGGCCCCTAGACGGAGCACCACTGAAGTTACCTGAACCTCGAGGCCTTTTGGCCTCCCTCTCCTCATGCTCGCGACGGCGATCTGTCTCAATCTGTCAAGCCATATCAACTACCTCCTCAAACAAGGTGGCCACAACCCTCTCTCTAGTCATCAAAATGCGGACTGGATAGTTAAGACCATCCACAAACCTCCTAATCCTCTCCCGATCTGTCGGGATCATCCAAGTAGCATGCTGAGCTAGCTGCGTAAATCTCAACTTGTACCAAGTCACAGTCATGTCTCCCTGAACCAACCACTCAAACTGACGACGCAACTCCTCTCTGCGAGACTGCGGTACATACTTCTCCAGAAAGAGAGCGGAGAACTGCTGCCAAGTAAGGGGCGCTGCTCCAACATGTTTATGCCTCTCAAACTCCTCCCACCATGTAAATGCAGGCCCTGAGAACTGGAAAGTAGTAAAAGCCACTCCACTCGACTCCAAAATCCCTGCAGTGCAAAGCATACGCTGACACTTGTCTAGAAATCCCTGGGCATCCTCGCCTTCAGTACCACTGAACGTCGGAGGCTGGAGCCTACCGAACCTCTCCAGTCAACGCTGCTCGTCGTCTGGCATAGCTGGAACCACAAAGTCTGGAGCTGGTGCGTCTGGCGCAACTGGGGCAACTGGTGCAACTGGGACAACTGGTGCAACTGGCTGAGATGGGGCTGCTCCAGGTGTCTGCAATCCCTGAACAACCTCCTCAGGTGTGCGAGCTGCGGGGGTCTAATGACCACCCCCGGTCTGAGAAGTAGCTGCGACAGTAGTAGCTGAGACTGCCTGAGCCAGGCCAGTGCAGATGGATAAGATCTGAGCTAAAGCCTCCTGAAGACCAGGAATCACAATAGGCACTGTCGGTGCTTGAGCAGGTGCTGCTGGAGCATCTATAGCGTAGCTGGTGGATCTGCAGGAGCTGATCTCACTGGTCTGCCTCGACCACGACCGCAACCACGGCCTCTAGCGGGTGGCAATGGTGGTCGTCCGTCACGTCCGGTAGCACGGGTTCTCGCCATCTGCGAGAGAATAGAATACAGAAATTTAGGTCTCAGAACAACAAAGTCACACGACAATAGTTCAAGAATATGAAGTGTTTCCTAAAGGTTCTGCAGCATCTCGAGGATAAATACAGACGTCTCCGTACCGATCCGCGAGACTCTACTAACCGACTCATGACTCATGAGGCTTAGTAACCTAGGCTCTGATACCAACTTGTCACGACCTCAATCCCGATCGTGATGGAGCCCAACACAAATGCTAGGCAAGCCCGACCATATAATGCTCACAACTCAACCACACAACCCATTTCCAATTTATAGCGTTTAAATTATCAATAATATAGTTCTAACCAGTGAAAATAGACAGAAGTAATACAGAAATCATAACAATTGTCAATAAAACTCCAAAAGACCTGGGGTCATGAATCTAGAGCCTCTAAGATAATAAAATAATAAATCCTCAGTAATACTGATGTTCACAAATGTGGACATAATAAAGGGATAGGGGAGGAGTCGGGACCTGCGAACGTCAGGCAGCTACCTCGACAAATCCTAAGAAAACTCTAAAGCAGCAAAATTCAACTATGCTCCCGAGACACCTGAATCTGCACACATAGTGCAGGGAGTAAAGTGAGTACTTCCAACTCAGTGGTAATAGACATATATAGTGACTGAAAGTATGAAATCCCGAAAATACCACAATGTAAAGCTAACACTAACAATTTAGCATAGTTAACGGTGAAATGACAACAAGACAAAAACAACTAGATCAAATAAACATCAGAACATGAATGCAATGCAATGCAATGCACATGACCACTGCGGCGTACAGCCCGATCCATTTGGGTACCCGCGCTCACTG
>MU702956.1:106175-120324 GCA_026770625.1 Nicotiana glauca | reverse complement strand
TGTGGGGGTTCAGACTCCGGAGGGGCTCCTACAGCCCAAGCGCAATATCATCGTAGCATTCGCTGCGACGTGCAGCCCGATCCACACTCAGTCCAGGTATATGCATATAAGCCACACAGGCACAGTCAAGTTATTATTTCCAGTTCCAATTATTAGGAATTATAGATTAAGTGTTTAAAACTTTAGAAATTTACTAATTATTTCGAGACAGTGTTTAACTCAGGACTGATATTATGAAAACATGCTGAGTATCATGGAAACAGTGATAATAATCCCTAAGGGATCCAAATAATCGGCACGCAGCCCAAATATATTCATAACAATCCAAGTAGGATATTTACTAATCAGTCTATAGTCCAAAGCACAGCTTGGACACCACTCGGGGCGGATTAAGCCACAAACCCCAATCACAAACGACCCCGAACTCGTCATGGAGTATGTGTCTCACCTCAATATAGCGTCACAGTGTGGTAAGCCGGGGTTTCAAACCCTCAGGTCATCATTTACATCTATTACTCACCTCAAGCCGACCACAAGACTAGTCCGCTATACCTTTTCCTCACAAATCTGCCTCCTCGCATGTCGAATCTGGTCAAAACCACAACGAATAAATTACAATAGGCTAAAGAAACATAACCCAATCGAAAAGACTCGAAAAACACCAAAAATTACGAAGTTGGCAAAACCCGAGCCATGGGCCCACTTCTCAAAAAATTACGAAATTTATATCACCGGATTCCTCGTCTCGCCACGAGTCTATACATATCAAATTTACTAAAATCGGAGTTCAATTGCCCTATCAAAACCCAATTTTAAACTCGCTTAAGTTCCAAGCCCTAACCTCCCATTTTACCTTCTAATTCCTCGAATTTCAGTGATTAATCCATGTTTTTATACCATAATAACATATTCCAAGTCTAACAATTCATACCTGATGAAACCCCTTCGAATTCTCTTCAAAATTGCCCAAGAATCGCCTAAGTCCGGAGTCCAAAATATTTCTTTTCTCTTTCAAAATCGTGAAACACTGTTCACTTAACCCAGACCGATTTTCGCTTCTGCGGTTATAATACCGCACTTGCGGTCACCGCATCTGCGACAAATGACCGCTTATGTGGTCTCACTTAACTAACCTGGGACCGCTTATGCAGTCAAAAATTGCTTCTGCGGAGCCCGCCTTTGCGAACATCCTTCCGCTTCTGCGGAATATGCCCAGCCCCTCAAAGGATCGCTTCTGCGACC
Source organism: Nicotiana glauca (assembly GCA_026770625.1). Taxonomy (NCBI): domain Eukaryota; kingdom Viridiplantae; phylum Streptophyta; class Magnoliopsida; order Solanales; family Solanaceae; genus Nicotiana; species Nicotiana glauca. The sequence continues at coordinate 119,082 of MU702956.1, read as the reverse complement.
TCCACGCTGCATCTTCGGAACCGCTTTTGCAGCTCCTTTTCCGCAGATGCGGAAATACTAGATGCCATAAAAAAAACTAGACCTGCAACATGCTTCAAAATTCCCGTTTAACCACCCGAAATCACGGCGAGGCCCCCAGGACCTCAACCAAAGGCACCAACACATCCTATAACCTTATTCAAACTTGCTCGAACCATCAAAACACTATCACTAACATCAAAATCCTCAATTTTCCTCAAATCAAAGCCTAAGTTTTCTTAAAACTTCTGAATTGCACATTCGATCAAAAACCCGACCAAAAGGCATCCGAATGACCTAAAAATTTGCAGACATATCCAAAATCACCTAACGAAGTTACTGCAACTCTCGGAATTCCATTCCGACCCTTGGATCAAAATCTCACCTATCAACCGGAATTTGCCAAAATTCAAACTTCGCTAATTCAAGCCTAATTCTACACCGAGCCTCCAACATTAATTCTGATCGCACTCCTAAGTCACAAATCATCTCTCTAAGCTAACCAAATCATCAGAATTCACATCCGAGCCCTCTAACTATATAGTCAACTTCCGGTTGACTTTTCCAAAACAAGCTTCCTTCTAAGAGGCTAAGTGCCTCATTTCCATCTAAAATCAATTCAATTTTATCCGATCAACTCAAATACTGGTATTGAAACATAGAACACAGGGCAGTAACTCACGTGACGACAGGTCGGGTCGTCACAAAGCTGCTACCAAAGCGCGATGCGGGAAGGTTTGTTGAATAGCCATACAGTGAGGAAGCTACTCCTTACCCCATTCCGAAAACCTTCAAAATGCCACCATACTTGAAAATATATGACGGGACCACAGATCCAGAAGATTATCTGATCCATTATGTCACCGCGATAAAAGGCAATGACCTGTTAAAAGAACAAGTGCCATCCGTACTATTGAAAAAGTTAGTGGGACTTTGACAGGAGGAGCATTAACATGGCAATCTCAGCTGCCAGCAAGGTCGATATCGATATTCGAGGAGATGGCAGACAAATTCGCCGCCGCGCATGCAGGAGCAAAGAAGGCTGAAGTTAGGGTCAACGACATCTTCGCCATCAGGCAAACGGCGGGCAAGGGACTTCGAGACTTCCTAGCCTGATTCAACAGGGTAAGAATGGGACTGCCAAATGTGTCAGAAGGAATGGCGGTCCTAGCCTTCCAAAATGGGTTAAGCAGGAACGGATCAAAGGCAACCAAGAAATTGCTCAACAGACTCATGTAGTATCCCCCCACCACATGGGAAGAAATTCATAACGCCTATTGCGCCGAGGTAAGAGCAAATGAAGATGACCTTAATGGTCCAACCTTGTATCTAACGCCAGTACAGTCCGAGGCAAGGAGGGATCGACGTAACAACGGGCGAAGGGATCAACTCCCACTCTTCAATCGAGAAAGGCATCAGCCTTATGTCAAAGCATCCAACCCGCCTCCTCCAAGGCATACAGATGCCGTGCCACGACACACCGCACCCCTTCGAAATGAAAAAGGTATGCCTCCATTGTTATCTGCTCATAACTTTTGTGTTTCCCCTTCAGAAATAGTGTACGCACTAGAGAAGCTGGGCACGAAGGTGCAGTGGCCACAAAAAATAAAGTCGTACCCAAGCGCGAGAAGGTCAAATATCCTCTACTAATTCCATCAAGAACGAGGACACAAGACCGAGGATTTCATAGGTCTACGGCAAGAGGTGGTCAGGATGTTGAACCAGGGGTATCTGAAAAAATTGCTCGGTGATAAAGGGAGGGCTAATTTTGCCAGGGGACGCGATCCATCTCAAGGACCTCCAAAGCCACTGTCGCCGACATGTACCCTACAGATGATCATCGGCGGTGGTGACGATTCGGTAATAAACCATGTGAAGTTCACCACTACACACAAGCTCAAACGAATGGTCGCCCACGAACGGTATGATGAATTCGAAGACAGTATCATCTTTGAAAAGTCAGATGGATGTGGCGCATGTGTTATCCACCCGAGAGTTCTCGTGCAAATGAGGCTCAAGGATAAGATAATACCGCGTTGCATAACACGCAATAGGAGTCACGCTGGAGACCACATTCCACGTCATGGACCAGGAAACAACCTATAATGCCATCATCAGACGTCCATGGATACACGCCATGCGAGCCGTCCCCTCAAACTTCTATCAAGTGATCAAATTTCCCATCCCGTGGGGAATATTAAGCGTCCAAGGCGAGCCGCGCACCGCCTAGGAATGCTACCGGATCACTGAAGATTGCATGTATACCAAATAACTGAAAGGAGCAAGCCCGAAGGCATAGCAATCAACCATGTCGGGTACTAAAATAGACCTGCTGGCAGAGGTCATCAGAGACCCAGATATCATAGAAGCCTACAAGGCAACTATGGAAAATCTCGACCCGGTCCAGCTGGACGATGCCGATAACACAAAAAAGGCTTACATAAGGCACAACCTCTCTGAGCCAGGTAAGTACCGTGAATGTTTAACTAATAATGCCGACCTATTTGCCTTTTCCCACTCAAATATGCCAGGGATCCCAAAAGACATCGCCACTCATAGGTTGAATGTCGACCCACTCTATCAGCCCGTACGACAAATGAGGAGAAAATTCAATGCCACGATCAATGAGGCGGTCAGTGAAGAAGTGGATAAGTTGCTAGACAACGGTTTCATCAGAGAATCAAAATACCCCCAATGGGTCACCAATGTGGTCATGATCAAAAAGAAGAATGGGAAATGGAGAATGTGGGTGGACTTCACCGATCTGAACAAGGCATGCCCAAAAGACTCCTTCCCGTTACCCTATATCGACCAACTGATCGATGCAATAGCTGGGCATGACCGGCTAAGTTTTTTGGACGCCTACTCCGATTACAACCAAATCCTGATGGACGAAGAGGATCAAGAAAAGAAAACCTTCATTACTTATCAAGGGACTTATTGCTATAAGGTAATGCCATTCGGACTCAAGAACGCAGGGGCCACTTACCAGCGGTTGGTCACCAAAATGTTCAAGGAACAGTTCAGTAAGACAATAGAGGTCTACATCGATGATATGCTAGTAAAGTCAGTGAAGAAAGAGGACAACATTAATCATTTGAAAGAAGCCTTAGAGATATTAAGGAAGTACGGGATGAAGCTAAATCCAAAAAAATGCACTTTCGGCGTGGCCTCAGGAAATTCCTAGGATTCCTCGTATCGCAATGAGGAATTGAAGTCAACCTAGATCAAATCAAAGTCATTGATTCGATACCAGAAGCACTGACTAGCAAGAAATAGGTACAGAAGCTAACGGGGCGAACAACCGCTTTGTCGAGGTTTATTTCACGATCATCGGATAGATGTTACAAATTCTTCAACGTACTAAAGGAAGATCATGGGCTGCAATGGAACGAGGAATGTGTCGACGCCCTGAGGAAACTAAAAGCATACATGTCCTCACCACTGCTACTCGTCAAAGCTGATCCAGGTGAATGTTTGCTCGTATATTTAGACGTATCTAAGATAGCTGTCAGCGCAGTCCTGGTTCGCAAAAACAAAGGTGCGCAATCCCCTATCTATTACATCAGCAAAACCTTAATAGATGCCGAGACGAGGTACCCTCACCTCGAAAAACTTGCTCTGGCACTAGTCACAGCTTCATACAAGCTTAGACCGTATTTTCAATGTCACCCCATAAAGGTGATAACACCCTTTCCCCTAAGGGGCATTCTGCATAAACCCGAGCTCTCAAGCAGACTCACCAAATGGTCCATAGAGCTCAGTGAGCACGACATAACTTATCACGCACGAACTGCCATTAAGTCATAGGTGCTCGCTGATTTCGTCATCGATTTCAGCACGGAAATATTGCCGGAGGCAGAATAAGAAGCGCTTCGTGCCTCTGCTTGTACCAACCTCTGGACCTTCTACACTGGCGGTGCTTCAAATGCCTTGGGATTAGGACTAGGACTCGTCCTCGAAGTCCCTACGGGTGAAGTAATTCACCAGTCCATACGATGCCCCGAGATGACTAACAACGAGGCCGAGTATGAGGTTGTGATTGCAGGTATGAAGTTAGCTCTCAAATACGGAGCCCGATGACTCATCCTCCATTGCGACTCTCAACTCGTCGTAAATCAAGTTACCGGAACTTTCCAAATCAAAGAGCAAAAACTACAGAAATATCAATCGGAGATCCATAAACTAATGTCGGAGTTCGATGAATGTCACTTCGAATAGATCCCTAGGGCGCAAAACATTAAAGTAGATGGCCTCGCCAAATTAGCTGCGGCCACCGGGAATATCAACAAGGAAAATGTGGTCACTCTCCTTTATTTAGCCATAGACCACGTCGAGGTACTCTCTTTGAATTTAACCTGGGATTGGTGTAACCGCCTTGTGTCCTATTTACAGGACGGAACACTCCCACAAGACAAAAAAAAAGCCAAGAAACTTCGAGTGTAGGCCGCTCGGTACAGCCTGATAAATCACAACCTGTACAAGAGGACATTTGGCGGTCCCCTAGCAAAATGTTTTGGACCGCAACAAACAAGACAAGTACTAGAAGAAGTTCACGAGGGTCACTACGAAGCCCACATAGGGAATCACACCCTCGTCCGATGTCTCATCCGTACCGGCTACTATTGGCCCACTATGAAAAAAGAAGCAGCAGACTACTTTTGGAGGTGCGAGCAGTGCCAAAAATATGCCCCAATGACACATCAAGCGGGAGAATTCCTCCATTCCGTCACCTCATCGTGGCCTTTCATAAAATGGGGAATGGACATAGTCGGACCCCTCCCGACAGGGCGAGGAAAGGTACATTTTTTTTTGGTTTTAACCGACTATTTCTCTAAGTGGGTGGAGGCAGGTGCGTACGCCCCAATACGCGAACAAGAGGTCATCGCCTTCATATGGAAAATTATTATATGCCGCTTCGACATCTCCAAAGAAATCAGCTGCGGTAACGGACCTCAGTTCATCGGAAAGAAAACATCCAAATTTTTTGAAAAATGGCATATCAAGCGGATACTCTCCATACCATATCATCCCGCTACCAACGGCCAAGGCGAGTCCTCTAACAAAGTGATATTGAACATATTAAAGAAGAAGCTCGAAGAAGCCAAAGCGCTACGACGCGAATTACTACCTGAAGTATTATGGGCATACTGAACGACGCCAAATTCCAGCACGGAAGAAACACCATATTCGCTGGTCTATGGGACCGATGCAGTCATACCCTTCCAAATTGGGGAGCCCAGTCTGAGATACTCCCACATAAGCGGAGCAGATAACGACGAGGGTAGGTTACAAGACATAGATGAGGTCGAAGAACATAGAGACATGGCCCATATAAGAATGATAGTATAGAAGCAGCAAGTAGAGAGATATTACAACAAAAACACAAAGATAAGATCACTCAAAGTTGGCGCCTACATCCTCAAAGACAAAACATTGGCATCAATATATCAAATGAGGGAAAGTTGGGAACCAACTGGGACGGACCATATAAAATCATAGCGATATCAAACAAAGGGGCATTCCAACTAGAAACAATGGAAGGAAAACCGCTCCAAAACAACTCGAACGTCGCCCATCTTAAATACTTCCACTTTTCAAAGGCGTCACCTAAGTCGTACTCTTTTTCCCTTACCTGAGTTTTGTTCCAATTGGGTTTTCTCAAGGAGGATTTTAACGAGGCGGCAAAAGGGGATGCCTTGTGGATCAGAGCGTTATTCATCACCTCGGCCCAACGACACAACCTCTAGGCAAAAGTAATAAAGGGAATACACCAGTCAACCTCCTTTGTACGAACGGAAATCTCCATTGTATGTACAACATTTCCCATTGCATAAATAGAAATATCCATTGTATGAACAGAATTCTCCAATGTATGAACACCTCCATCATGTGAAATGCAGTTTATGCACGGCGGATACTACTTCGACGACAGTCGAAGCAACATCCTGATGGCTAAGGCCATTGACATCAGTTCGACCATGTTCGAACTACGGCGGATACTACTTCGACGAAAGTCGAAGCAACATCCTAATGGCTAAGTCCATCGACATCAGTTCGACCTCGTTCGAACTATGACGAATACTACTTTGATGACAGTCGAAGCAACATCCTAATGGCTAAGGCCATCGACATCAGTTCGACCTCGTTCGAACTACGATGGATACTACTTCGATGATAGTCAAAGCAATATCCTAATGTCTAAGTTCATCGACATCAGTTCGATCTCGCTCCAACTATGGCGGATACTACTTCGACGACAGTCGAAGCAACATCCTAATGGCTAAGCCCATTGACATCAGTTTGACCTTATTCGAACTATGACGGATACTACTTTGACGACATTCGAAGCAACATCCTAATAGTTAAGGCCATCGATATCAGTTTGACCTCGTTCGAACTACGGCAGATACTACTTCGACGACAGTTAAAGCAATATCCTAATGGCTAAGGCCATCGACATCAGTTCGACCTCGTTCGAACTACGACGGATGCTACTTCGACGACAGTCGAAGCAACATCCTAATGGCTAAGGCCATCAATATTAGTTTGACCTCGTTCGAACTATGACAGATACTACTTCGACGACAGTCAAAGCAACATCCTAATGGCTATGGCCATCGACATCAGTTCGACCTCGTTTGAACTACGACGGATACTACTTCGACGATAGTCGTAGCAATATTCTAATGGCTAAGGCCATCGACATCAGTTCAACCTCGTTCGAACTACGACGGATATTACTTCGACGACAGTCGAAGCAACATCCAAATGGCTAAGGCCATCAACATCAGTTCGACCTCGTTCGAACTACGGTAGATACTACTTCGATGACAGTTGAAGTAATATCCTAATGGCTAAGGCCATCGACATCAGTTCGACCTCATTCAAACTACGACAGATACTACTTTGACGACGGTCAAAGTAACATCCTAATGGCTAAGGCCATCGACATCAGTTCGACCTTGTTCGAATGAAAATAGATACTACTTTGACGATAGTCAAAGAAACATCCTAATGGCTAAGGCCATTAACATCAATTCGACCTTGTTCGAACTACGACAGATATTACTTCGACGACAGTCGAAGCAATATCCTAATGGCTAAGTCCATCAACATCAGTTCAACCTCGTTCGAACTACGATGGATACTAATTCGACGACAGTCAAAGAAACATCCTAATAGCTAAGGCCATCGACATCAGTCCGACCTCGTTCAAACTACGATGGATACTACTTTGATGACAGTCGAAGCAACATCCTAATGGCTAAGGTCATCGACATCAGTCTGACCTCATTCAAACTACGACGAAACATATATCTTTTAAAAAAGGAAAATGGCAAACAGAAAGTGACAAAAATAAAGTTTATATATTACAACAAAAATAGTATTTACATTAGTCCCTTCAGACGGACCCCAGTGCAACCCACACCCCAAAATTCCCAAATAGAATGTACAAACTAAAACTATTCATCGTCTTCTGTAGCGTAGACGTCCTCATACCACGAATTCGAGTCAAGGTAGTTCACGTCATCAGAGGCAAGATCCTCCCCATTATGGGTATCAGGGTAATATCCACATAACTCGCAAGCTAAACGTGCCTCATTATGCACCGATTGAACCTCCGCCTCCGTCACCCGGCCCTCGATACAAAAAGCTCTATATATATCAAGTCAAGCCTCCGCATAGACCCATATCTCATACCTGCAACGAGGTGCGCCCTGACCAATTGGAGGACGAGAGGTTGAGGGCCTAGAATGACGGTATTCTTCCTCTACACTCGGCGGAGCCACTTGCCTTTGCAATGCGGCTAATTTATCAGCGTTGGCATCTAGCTCGCCCTTAAGCTCGTCTACTTTCGCCGTCTTGACACTCAGCTCGGCAGTCAAACTAGACACCTTCTGCTGTAGGTCGGCATTCTCCGCCATCACCCCTTGGCTCAGTTCGAGTTCATCCTCCCTCGCCATAAGAAGAGCCTTCAATTTGCTATTTTGAGAGATAGCCCTCACTAGCTCATCATCCCTCTCCTCCAGCACCACCACCCTACACTCCAACTGGGCCTCCCGCTGCTTAAGCCCCTCGCGAAACACTTGGAACTCAGGATCCTAACAGTAGATATCGTCCATCGCTCGATGCTTAGAGTGGTACCGTTGGTATTTCATCGACATCTTCCTATAGAGGTCCGTCCTCTTGCGTTCAAGACGATCTCTCTCCGCCTCTAGGACAAGTGTCTGACAAAAAGTGGGCAAAATTTAAATATACCATTCCCATACCAACCACGACTCAAGGAAAAACAAAAGGAACCTAAATGTAAGGCCATGCCGGCGATCTTCCGAGATAACTCTGCATCATTCATCGTCGCAAGCATCTCGTTCTCAGGAGCGGAGCATAAAGGATCGAGGGCCGAATAAAACTACTCGCTGTTTAACAGCAAGTTATAACCCCGTAGAATTATCACATGATGGTCAGACCCGTCCATCCTCACCTCCACTTGAGTATAGAAACTCAAAAACTCATTAATATCCTCCGGGGCGATGTCGGAACCCGAACCGTCAGCTTCTACACGAGGCCTTCTGACATTGGACAATGCACCCCCTTCAACGGAATACGCCGAACTGACCCTTGGGTCAGTTCTCTCCTCACGAGCTGATCTCCCCGACAAAATAGCATCGTCCATAAATACAAGCATTGGGGCCGTCCGAGATGCTTTACTCCCATAGGCTTCAGTGGTCAACCCCTTTCCTAGCTCCAATCTTCTTCTCTTCCTCTCCAATGGCTCCTCGCCATTAGAGGATTCGTCAGCTAGACGTAGGGGAGGCGCCAACACGACCGTATCTCTCACACTCATAGAAACGGACATGGCCCCTATTGAAGAAATAATGGACGACCCTCTCGGACAGATGCACACAAAACATCTTGAGCTTCTATAGTAGCAGCAAGTCGTATAAAAGTAGGGACTGGCGCCCTTTTCTTAGAAGCTCCCCGACATGTCATCATTAATAATTATACAGTTAGATAGAGTCACATGACCTCCAATGCAAAAATTAGTTTACCTAAGGAAATTTTAGGGCCGTAACATTGCATGAAGGCAGACCAAGTCCGATGTCTCCTCCGCGTAGGGCAGCAGGTCGGCGACCTAGTTCCTAAGATCGATAACGGGCTGGGGCGGACGAGCCATTGCTGCAATACAAGAGATCAGAAAGTTTCAATAATTACAGGAAACGGGGAATCTAATGAACTACAACACTTAAGAGTTTTGTTCCACCTATCAGGAAAGCCGGCGGGGTTGGAGACCACGTGCTCGGTCTTGACGAAAAAATAACTTGTGACGAACCAAAGGGTCATCAACGGATTTCTTTCTTTTTTTGCGCTTTTGGGTCCTTGAAAATCTCACTTATAGTTGCCTCGATTTGCGTGTGTAGTCCGAGCGTGTAGCCGGAGAGATTTTATGTTGAAATATGTGAATTCTGTGAAAAATTTGAAGAATTTTGATATTAATATTATTAAAGTTGACTTTGGTCAACATTTTGGGTAAACGGACCCGGACCGGTGATGTGACAGTCCCGGAGGGTTCGTAGAAAAATATGGGACTCGGGCATGTGCCCGGAGTCGAAATCCGAGGTCTAGAACCCGAGTTAAAAAATTTTTCTGTTAAATTATTTTTCTGAAATTATTAAGGAAATTGGAAATAAAAATTGATTAAAAGACTATGGTATCGGACTCGTATTTTGGTTCTGACGCGCGGTAATGGTTTAAATATGTGTTAAGCGATTCCTGTGAAGTTTGGTCGAAATCGGACGTCATTTGGTCGAGATTTATGTGAGGAAAAGCACGAAGGGTGATGCCATGCATTTTATTTGATTGCTTTGGGTGAGGATGAGAGTAAAAGCACGAAGGTTGATGCCGTGCAACTGTTGTTTTCCCAGTTTTGTTAATTATTGTTGTGCCTTGTTCCTCACTTAAGTTGATGATTTTATATCCGGATTGTACTCCCCCACAGCATGCTTCCCTCCCCTTTTTACTGCTTAGTTTCGGCATTCTTTCCTGTTATTGCATATGTATATATACTGAACTTCACAGGTTGATTTGGTAGTCCTGTCTAGCCTCGTCACTACTTCGCCGGGGTTAGCCAGGCACTTACCAGCACATGGGGTCGGTTGTGATGATGCTACACTTCTGTGTTTTTTGCACAGATCACGGTACCGGAGCATCTTTTGGATCACAGTAGTAGCACTGAGCGGGAGCTGACTTCAGTCTAGCGACTTACGAGGTAGCCTAGCTGGCGTTCGCAGGCCGAAGTCCCTTTTCATATTTTCTGTTTGTTTTCATTGTACCGAGACAGACACTATGTATTTTCTATTCAGACTTGTTTGTACCACTCTTTAGTGGTTCGTGAGATAGCGACTCCAGTCTTGGGTAGTGAAATATTAAACTTTCGCATTTATTTAAAGGCTCGTTATTTTATTATTGTTGTATTGTTATCCGAAGTTGTTTAGATGTTTGGCTTGCCTAGCTCCGACAGTAGGCGCCATCACGACCCCCGATGGTGGGAAATTCGGGTCGTGACAAGTTGGTATCAGAGCTCTAGGTTACATAGGTCTCGCTACTCACGGACAAACTTGGTAGAGTCTGAGGGATCGATACAGAGACGTCTGTATTTATCCCCCAGGGGCTACGGATTTAGGAAAAGTTTCACTTTTGTTCTTTCTTGTCGTGCGATTATGTTTCTCAAATACTGATTGTCTTTCTANGTCAGATTGGCAGGCTTTATGGAGAGTGTCACTAGAGCGGGTTTGCTGCCAGTAGCACCAGCCACTTCTCAGGCTGAAGGAGGGGTTCAGACTTCTGCTACACGTACTCCGGAGCAGGTAGCTTCCCAGACTCATGTCCCAGTGGTTCAGCCAGCTGTGGAAGCTCAACCAGGTATTGCAGCCCAGGCCGGCGATGGAGTGGCTATGTCTTCGGATGCTTTGTGGAGACTTTATCGGTTCTCCGAGCTCTTCACCACCACATTCAACGGTGCTTCATCAGAGGATCCACAAGATTTCCTATTCAGCTGCTATGAGATCCTTAGGACCATGAGTATTGTGGAGACCAACGGGGTCGATTTTGCCACCTTCCGGCTTGCAGGATCCGCCAAGAATTGGTGGAGGGATTATTGCCTATCTAGACCAGCAGGGCATTGGCATGGGGCGGAGTTGTTTTTGGAGAAGTTTCTCCCAGTCACTCAGCGGGAGGCATTTCACAGGCAGTTTGAGCGCCTCCAACAGGGCTCCATAACAGTTACATAGTATGAGACTTGGTTTATTGATTTGGCACGCCATGATATTGTGATACTCCCCACAAAGCGAGAGAGGGTTCAGAGATTTATTGATGGATTGATTCAGCCAATCCGTCTCCAGATGGCTATGGGACCTGGTAGTGAGATTTCCTTTCAAGAGGCGGCCAATGCGGCCCGCGGGGTGGAGATGGCCCTCGTACGGGGAGGTGGTCAGATGTCAGATAAAAGGCCTCGTCATTCTGGTAGGTTCAGTGGTACCTCATCTGGAGGTAGGGATTCTTATGGTAGAGGTCATTCACCGAGACCCTTTCAGTCAGCGCTCCAGGTTTCTCACGGTACTCCAGGCGGTGGTGGTTCTCAGCAGCATTATTCATATCAATAGCCTATCAGTGCACCCCCACTTTAGAGCTTCCGGGGAGGACATTCGGGTCTACAGGGCCAACAGTTGCAGCAACCGAGGGCTTGTTATGGTTGTGGTGACCCCGGTCACATTGTTAGGTTTTGCCCTCGAGCCTCGGGCAGCTCTCAGCAGCAGGGTCCTCGCCCCATGATTCAGGCATCAGGTAATCCACAGCTCTCCCAGCCAGATAGAGGCGGGGGTAGGGATCATAAAGGTGGAGGTAGAGACCGTAGAAGTGGAGCTCGAACCGGTAGAAGTAGAGGTTAGCCAGTAGCCGATCGTCCTAGAGACATGGTTTAGGGAGGTAGGGCCCAGCCCCGGTGTTATGCTTTGCCAGCTAGGCCATAGGGTGAGTCTTCAGATGCTGTTATTATAGGTACTATTCTGGTCTGTGATAGGGATGCTTCAGTGCTATTTGACCCTGGGTCTACGTATTCATATGTGTCGTCTTATTTTGTACCCTACTTGGCTATGCCTAGTGATGCTTTGGGTATNACAAGTTGGTATCAGAGCTCTAGGTTACATAGGTCTCGCTACTCACGGACAAACTTGGTAGAGTCTGAGGGATCGATACAGAGACGTCTGTATTTATCCCCCAGGGGCTACGGATTTAGGAAAAGTTTCACTTTTGTTCTTTCTTGTCGTGCGATTATGTTTCTCAAATACTGATTGTCTTTCTACTATGTTCTTTCGCAGATGGCGAGAACACGTGCTTCTTCTTCTACCGCGCAGCAGCCCGAGCCCCCAGCAGCAGCTCCTGCGAGGGGCAGAGGACGAGGCCGTGCCAGAGGCCGAGGCAGGGGCAGAGCTCAGCCCCAGGCGGCAGTCCTAGAGGTGGAGCCTCATATTGACTATGATGAGGAGGTTCCAGCCGCAACAGCTCCGGTGGGCCCAGCTCAGGTCCCAGGGGGTCATGGTCACCCCAGATCTTCAGGATGCTTTAGTCAGATTGGCAGGCTTTATGGAGAGTGTCACTAGAGCGGGTTTGCTGCCAGTAGCACCAGCCACTTCTCAGGCTGAAGGAGGGGTTCAGACTTCTGCTACACGTACTCCGGAGCAGGTAGCTTCCCAGACTCATGTCCCAGTGGTTCAGCCAGCTGTGGAAGCTCAACCAGGTATTGCAGCCCAGGCCGGCGATGGAGTGGCTATGTCTTCGGATGCTTTGTGGAGACTTTATCGGTTCTCCGAGCTCTTCACCACCACATTCA
>MU702956.1:27204-89648 GCA_026770625.1 Nicotiana glauca | reverse complement strand
GGGGGGGGGGGGGGGGGGGAGGGGGGGGGATGGAGAGAAGGATAGAGGCACAAATTCGCCTCCCCTCTGTAGATTTTCACCCTGCCCTATATATAGTCGGGGACTTCTTGCTATGTACTTGATCTGATGCCTTTCCATACCTCGTCTACCTCGGTCGCTCTTTGAAAGCTCTTCTTTCTCACTTCGACGAAAGTCGTGAGGGCATGATATGGGATAGGGCCTATCGTTCCTCGATGCCTCGGCCTTTGAATGGGACGTTGGTCGATCTGACCGTAGTGGTCAGATTTTGACCAATACAGTTAGTCCATCTGTCTGTTGGGGTCGTCCCCTGTTGGGCTCGATAGAAGAATTATGATCGTTATCAACTCAAGAGAAATTTGACTACTCACTTCTTAGTTATACCTCTTAATTTCGGAAGAGATGACGACACTCTTTCGATATTCCTGGACCGACCGAAACGTCATTTGAGCTGAAACATTATTTCGTGGTTGCCGCCATTATGACACACATTCTTAGAGAGTTGAAACATTTCGTGTGCCACCAGGTTTGATTAGCGACTCTTGGGTTTCGTGCTTGGGAGATTCGTGTCTCTTATAAATAGAAGAAATACATCATTTGATTGGCACATTCCCTTGCCTTTTGTTTGAAAGAATTTCTGCGAGTATACTTCCTTCTTGATACTTCAAGCATTACTTGTTCCATGTGAGCCGAAAACTTCTACCCCTCTCTTTTATCGCCCATTTTCTTTGCCAAATTAACACAATGGCTGGTAATTCTTCGCGTGCTGATCTCCATGCCCCAATTTTGGTGCCGAAAAATGATGATCCGGCCACCGAAGGAGCAGAAATGGTGGAGGATGAGGAGGTCCTGTCAATATCCGAGATCTTGCCTCGACCTGGAAGAGCGTGGATTGATTATAGCAGTTGCGCCAGGGAGGAGCCGAAACCTGTCCCCTCCGTTATAAAATAGGAGGATATTGCAGATTTGAAAACTCGGTGGGGAATTCCCAGTTATGTCGAAATGCAGCTGGCGGTAGGGGACGACATCATCTATTTTGACCACCCCGCGTACTGCGTGTTCTACGCGTACCCCTTCCTTACTGGGTACACACTTCCTCTACCTCTCCTAGTGGTGGACTTATGTTGCTTTTATAAGGTATGCCCTGCTCAACTTTCTCCATACATGTACAAGTTGTTTCTTATGTTACTCAAGTTCGCGGAGCTCACCGATCGTGATGTCACTTCGGGGCACATGATCAACATTTTCGCCCCTCAGCATATTCGTGACACGATGATCCATATACGCCCTCGGGGATCGAAGAGTCTGGTGGTGAAGATGGACGACACGGCTAACCGTTATTTCTATAAGAATTAATTCTACGTGCGGACTGAGCACATTGTGGCGGACCCGACGGGGTTCCCTAAGAAGTGGAACTTTGCGCGTAAGTTTCTATTTTATTTTAGTTTTACTCGAAGGGGTGCACGACCACTTCCCGTCGTCATACTAAATCTTTACCAATTTTCGCAGCCGCGAGACTGCCTCCTCAACCTGTTGAAAGTATTCGCGAGTGGGTGAGTGCTATCATTCCTCATACGATGGGAGTTTTCACGTGGATGACTTTTTATGACAAGTAAGGATGTAAGCCTCTTTCCGGTGAGTTGTCGTTTCTGTTTGCGTTTTTCCCCTCCCCTTTTTTGAACTTAGCTTCTTATGTATTACTCATCGGTGTCAGGGAGAGTGCGGAGAGTGAGGGCTCCTCCGCTAGCTTTTTAGCAACCAGCCTCATCTGCTCGCCCTACCACAATATCTATTACTCGACCTTCATCGAGGGCTGCTTCAGTTTAGTTTGCGGGAGTGGTTACTCATATGGAGGCCGCTTCTCAGACTGAGGTCCTGACTCGTATCGCTTGTCCGATGAGTGAATATACCCCTATTGAGGAAGAAGAGGGGCTATCCAAAAGGTGGCGAGTGGAGTTCGACACAACGCCCCCAACTATGATTTATCTGGACGACTCTCTTTCAACGAGATCTGGAGTGGGGGGTTGATGTGTCTCCCCCCGTAGGGACGAAGCCAGCCGTTGCATCTGCTCAATCAAAGATTCCTTCCATTGTCTTTGATTAGAAAACTTTCGTGATGGAGGGATAGATTTTTGGGGCCGCCATTGTGGTTTTGGACGTACCCTCGTTCTCTACACTTGGTCGTGATTCTTCTTCAACTGCTAAAATAGGAAAGGGCGCTGTGGTTGATGAATACGAATCCGTCGTACCTCGAACCTGATGACGTTAGGATGTTTGAGGAGGGTATTACCCACTAAGTGGTTCATGCGGGGATCCCAGCCCGTTTTCTTGAGATTCCTTCGGATGTCATTCTCCTGGGGGACATGGAGCATTTGGTGCCTCAGTTCGACCTTCTATGCTCCGCAACCGAGAATGCTGCCCTTCGGAGCGTTCCCGATGCTTACTTGATAGACGAGGTGGTCGTTATGGTCTTAAGAGTACATTACATTATCTCTTTTGTTTTTCTCTCATTTTTCTTGATGATAGGGTTCTAATCCGTCTTCTCATTTTTCAAACATATATGGTAGAAGTGGAGAGTATTCGTATGGCCAACGTTCGGGCTAAGATTTTCTTGAACATGCTGGAGAAGTATCGGCACTATCACAACAAGTGCCGTGAGATGCATGAGCGGATGAAGGCGAACCCTGTTGATCGGTCTCTTGGTGAGGAGTTGGAGAAAATGGACCAGGAATTTATGCAGGCTATTCGTAGCAAGAGTGCGCTCGAAGAGCAACTTCATGCAAAGGACGAGGAGCTCGAGTTGGGGAAAGGGGTTGCTGCAGAGTGTGAGTACCTTCAGGAGAAGTTGAGATCGATACAGTTGGAGATGGATCAGAATCTGATCAAAGTCGAGGCTCTGAGCGCGAAATGGATGGGGAAATTGGCCTAACTGGAAAGCAAGATTTTCGGGTTGGAGAGCATCGAGAGTGCTTGGTCCGTAGCTTCGGCGAGGGCGGCAGCCCTGAAGAACACCATTTGCGTCCTCCAGTCTTAGCAAGAATTGGAAAGGGCGACGGCCACTGATCACTGCCAACTCGACACTACACCAAGGTAGGAAGAGTGGGTCACAATTGCTTTTACCCGAATAGAGGTCGGTATCGATTTTCGGTCTAGTCTAGAGATGTGTTTGTACTCCTAATGTCACTTTAAACATTTTTGGTTTTTGATTTTTATAACTACTATTGTAAAACTAATTATTAACACCAAATTATGCTACGAGAATATTGCTAAATTGTATTTAATATAGAAAAAGGCACTAGGGTCGTGACACTACCTAGGTGTCTAATTTACGGGTAGAACTTACTAAGGGTAGATTGATATATTTGGGGCTTATGCTATAACCATTGCACAATTGTACCCACTCTCACACCTCTCGGTTGAAAGAGTGATTTTACCCAATTGACTCTCTCGAGACCAATTGGGTAGGCCAATTTGATCAAGCAACTAGGGTTCAAGTAGGGTGATTACTCTCTCGAGATTTAACCCGTTAATTGGGACTATTATTTCTCATGAGTCCATCCCAATTCCTTGTTGGGTCATAAACTCTTTTTCTTACGAAGAGTCAAACCCATTAAGCTTGAATCTATGTTTCCAACCACAAATTCGAAATTAAAACATAAAACCAACCCAAATAGCAAACACCCATAATCAATCTAACCCTAGATAACAACACCCATCAATTACCCACACTAGGGTTGAGCCACAACCCTAGCTAATGGGTTTAGCTACTCATGCTAGATATAGAAATTGAATAAACAGATGAAGAACTAAGCATATAAATTGATTACTAAGAAGAAACTACAATAATAAAGAGCAAAAGTGCCGAAAATGGCTACAATATCGAGTCTCACGAGCTCAGCTGCGTTCAGAATATAAAACTTGACCTTAAAATATTCTATTTATACTAGGCTGAAAAAACTGGACAAAAATATCCCTACGGGGTCAGTGCGGACCGCGCAAAAAGGACCGCGGCCGCACTAGCTCTTGGACTTCTGGTTTCTTCTTCTCTGAAGTTGAGGACCACGGACCGTGTGGAAGTGCACCGTGGCTGTGGTGGAAGTTGGCGCAGCCGCACGTAAAGGAGCGCGGACCGCATTGCTTGAAGTTTTTAAAATGTTAACTCTCTGAATCTCTACTCCGCGGACCGCACAGAAGTGTACCGCGCCCGCGTTACCTCCGACTTGAATATGACAACTCTCTGAACTTTCTAGTGCGGCCGCATTCGCTTTTTTGCGGTCCGCACTAGGTACTCTTTTCCTCAATTCACTTAGTCTTTGACACTTGAGCATGTTTCACTCCTTTTTGAGCCGATCTTAGACATTTGTCATTTTGTCGATCAAACCTGCAATCAAGCATAACTTGTGAGCATTTGGGGGTTATTTTGTAGCAGTTTATAACCAAAGCGTAGGCAAGTAGAGGCATAAAACATGTTAGAATCCCGACTTATCAACTCCCCTAAACTTAAACCATTGCTTGTCCTCAAGCAAACAAAATAAAACCCGTACTTTAAAGGTCAATCCAAGTAATTCCAGTTATCCTAAAGTAACCTTAATAAGCATCAATTGAGACTAACAATTGCCTTCAATGCAAATAGATCATTAACAACATTCAAACCTTGAAAACTGTGGATCCAGTGTGACACAAGAGCATCAAAAATTGACTCATTACATCAAAGAACTCTCTTGATTGCTTTGTTCGCTGTGGAACCCAAACTCATATATCCTCAACTTTCCCTAAGCAAACCTCACCTTTTTAGAGTATGAGCACTCAAACCGAGGTTAATGGGAGTTCACTCGTCTCTCTCAAGGAAAGGTCACAAGTCCGGCTCTAGGTACCATATGCTTGACCCTCATGTAAGTATATACTAATGCGAGTGTCATCCAACTCAAGATCATATAGGGCTTTTGTGGAGTTAATGTGAAGGCTTTTGGGTAAGGGTAGGATATGTTTTTGTTCAAGTGGGTTCAATCTTCTCTTAAGCACTTATTTTGAATCATTGACACAATTCACTTGACTCTTTGAGTCATTTCACCTCTTCCAAGGGGTTAGAGAGACACTTTGTCACTCTTTCTTAAGCAATTCAAAACATTTCTCCCTTTTCTACTTTTTCCACACCTTCTTTACTTTTGTTTTTCTTTGAATCCCCCCCCTCCTTTTTTTTATTCATTTTCATATTGGGCTTTCTTTTTGTCTTTTTCTTTTCTTTCTTTTTCATTGCTTTCTTTTTCTTTTTGCTTTTGTACCTTTTACCCCTTTTTGCTTCCTTTCTTGTCTCTGCCCCCAAACTTAGACTTTTCCATTACTCAAGGGAAGATGTGGGTGCCAAGAGAGGGTAAAATTTAGAACGAGTATAGGCTTGTAGCATTGTTTCATGAAAAAATAAGGTTTAAAGCTAAAAAAGGTTAACTAGGGATTATCTCATTAGTAGGCTATGGAATTGTTCAACTTATCATTTGGATCAAGGAAAGCTTATAATCACTTCTTGAGTCAAATTTTACTCAAATTTTCGCCTCAACAAACATTCGGGGCAAGTTCTAGACCATTGGCTCAGGACTTGGACTCATAATTCAATTTCTCACCACACACACTCAAGGATCGCTTAAGACATAGAGTCAAGGGCCCACATCAACCTTAGATACGATTGAGCACACAATAGTCCCGAAAGACCACATGATGTTTGTTTGGCCAACTTAAGAGTCTCAAGGTCACTACTTTCACCATCCTAAACACAACCACTTGTATTTGACCATGGGATCAAAGGCAAATGTGTTAGGCCCAAGTGAGGCTATGCTTGAAGTACTCTTAAATAAAAACTATTAAAAACAAAAAAAAAAAAGCAAAAACAGACTCAAACCCTTAAGAAGGTTGTCATGACATCCATCATCGGGAAGAGCCATCCGGTTCACATAATACTCCACCCTTGAAAAGAACCGTGGCCTTAAGAAAACCAAGGGTTTATTGAAAATGCCAAAAATAAAACAAAAGGCTACGAGCCTATCTACAAAGCTAAAAAAACAAAAAAATTTGCGAAAATATAAATATAAAATAGAATGAATATGTACAATAGGGGAGTAAAATATACAAAGGGGGATGAATATATACATAAATGTAACTTTATACACAAACCAAAAGAGTGAATAAAAAGTACGAGAAAAGTGGCTAAAATGTAAAGTTATATACAGCCCAAAATAGAAAATCAAAGTAAAGCATAAACTAAAAATCTATACAGTCATCTAGATAATCAACAAAAAAGTATGGCGCACCCCCACGAATAAAAGCTGGCATTGGGACTACCAAAATAAGCATCAAAAAGTCATAACAAAGGATATAGGGGCTCCCTAGGCCTGGTCAGTCTGTATGGGATCATCAGTGGTCCCCAAGTCCTCCGTATGTGCGGGAGCCTTAGATTGGCTCCCGACCTCCTGCTGCTCAACTGCTGGGACTGGGGCCTGTTCCTAGACCGGCTGGATGTCAGGTGTAGCATGTGGCAAACTGGAGGAGGCCTCTTGTGGGACTGCCACCTCAATAACTGCATCCACTGTGCTGGGGAGCTTCCTCTTTTTCCTAGGCTGCCTGGGTGCCTGCTCCTACTGGGGCTCTGCTCCTAGTGCTGCTGGGGCTGGGGCTGGGGCTGGATCCCCGAATAGCAAATTTAGAGCATCTGGTCTACCAATAGCTTGTCCACATCAGTCCTGAGCTATTTCACAGACTCTTTGGAAGCCCGTGATCTCCTCATCTTCTTGTGCTCCTTGGAAATATCCTTCAGAGCCTTGCCATGTGACTCCACTGCTGTAGTCAAAGTAGTCTATGTCTTCATAATCTTTTCCTGGTTCTCCAAGAGCTTCTTTAAAGTGTCCTCAATGGACTGAAGAATCTGAGCTGGCTAAGGTGCTGATTGGTGGAAGACAATGTGGACAACTTGGATGTCGCAACTGACATCCAGTTGTTCAAACTAGCCAATATCTGGCTCAACTGATGGGCAGTGAGGGGATGAGCCCAGGAAGATGGCACCCCCAGGCCAGCTGAAGTACTGGGACCAGCAGCAGAGGAAGGTCCTGGAGGCAAGTCTACTACTGTAGTGGCAGCAGGATCGGTGGAAGGCTCGGTAGAAGGCTCTACCGCAACTGGCTCCTCAAACTGGCCAGTTGAGGCAGAGGCAGGTGGCTCGTAGTTCTTGGACTTAGGGTTGTTCGGGCCTTGCATACTGTACCAAGAGTAGGGAGCCACAGTCTTGGTCTTGACATCATATCTCTTCTTCTCCACCTTCAGGTACCTAAAATACATTGAAAGGGTGTTGGGAAAAGGGTAGTTCCGGTCATGCTCTTTCCCCACAACAGAAATCACACGGGACATCACATTGCGCACATTGATAGGGTACCCGGCCATAATAGATGCAAAAAGAACAGCACGGATAAGTGGAATAGTCTGATCGTGGGTAGAAGGGTCAAGCCGACTGCACACAAATGTCAACCACCCTCGAGCCTCAAAGTTGAAGGTCTTCCGGAATATTTTCTTCCCTACTTGCAACCACACTGGAACAGTACCTGGGATTTCCAAGTACTTGGCCAACCAAGGACGGACTTCCTCACCCATCCCCAACTTGTCCAGATAGAGTGACTCATCTTCATCCCGGAACCCCAAATACTCATTCAAATATTTTCCATCAAACAACACTGTTTTGTCCCTAAATTTGGTCACCTTCGTATCCTTGACAATGTGAGCCGCATCAGAATAGAATTCCCTGACCATGTGCTCATTTGCATCGATGCATGTATCCATGAAAAACTCCCAGCCTTTTCTAGTTCTGAACTCCCTCTGCACATTAGGGTTGTGGGGTAAGAGGTCAGTGTCAATAAATCTCCTCTCCAGTATCAATTTCCTCACCGGCTACCACTCCCTAAACTTGTGGTAAGCCACTTGGCTCACGAATCTATCTTCCCATTCTTTGGCTTTCCTAGTCCGTGCAACTTCCCCAATTTGAGTCTCACCTCCCTCATCTCCGCCTGCACTCCAGATAATGAAACTGTAGGGAAGGTGGAGTAGTTCCCACTACCGGCTGCAGACTCGTCAGATGAATCTGAAACTACATTTACCGGTCTTTTGATGGAGGGTGATGCTGGAGGGGTATCAGCTAGGTGGAGGGGGTTGGTTATGTGAGTTGGGACTGAATCTGAGGAGATGTCCTTGGAAGGCACATACTCACTCCTCGACGAATGAGAAGCAGTCTTATTAGTAACTCTTATCAATTTCTAGGTCTTTTTAATGTTCTCCCGAGCCTGGGGAGTGAGTTTTGCTATTCTCTTGCCTTTACCCCCTCGAGAGGAATCACCTCTCCCGGGTTGTTGTGATTGTTTTCCGCCCCTTTGTTTAACCATTGTCTGCAAAGACACACATCTAACATTGTTAGTTTAAGCAAATGCAGTGAAACATGTGAATGAAATAGATTAGAGACATAATTGCAGTACATAGTTGTAGAACAGGTTGCAGAACATAGCACCGCGGACCGCACAAAATAGGAGTGCGGCTGCGTTGGAGGCTCCACAGACTGCACAAAAGTTAGCCCGCGGTCCGCGCTGGGCAAAGGCCCCAAAACACAACTATCTGAATCTCCCACCGCGGTCCACACAAAATGGGGTCGCGGACACGGTGGGCTAGTGCACACCGCACAAAAGAGCAATGCGGCCGCACTGGAAGAAATAAACTTGCAACCAAAAGAGCACCGCAGTCCGTACAGAAATGCAATGGGGACCACGTCAGGGAAGCGCGGTCGCGCAAAAGTAACCGCGGTTCGCGTTGAGCTAGAGATTATGGGCACTAAGTTAGGGTTGCATTTTTGCCATTCTTGTTCAAGTTTCTACACCTACTTTGTCCCTACTTAGTTCACCCATTGATTAAACACATTCAGCACAAAACTCAGGTCTTAAACTATCATAAACTAACAATTAAATAAAAAAAATAAGCTAAAACTACTGGGCAAGCCATAAAAAATGATAATATGAAATTAATTAATCACAAATGCATGAAATATTACCATGTTTGTGAAGATTGAATGCAATTAGTCCAAGCAAGCAAGAGTTATGGTCTCAGATAGGGATGAACAGTAGTTCAAGGGCTTAGAGTTTTCAAAGTTCAAAAAGGGTATACTGAGACCTTTGGGCCCTATTTATAGAAAAACTGTGGGCCCCATACTCACCTACCAGCGCGGCCGAGCGAAATGGAACGGGAACCGCGCTGGATTTCAACACATAAAGTTTCAGAAGGCAACCTTGGCGCGATCGTATAAAAACATACTGCGGCCGCGAAGGTCCACCGCAGACCGCACAAACTTGACCGCGGCCGCAGTGGAAAACTTCAGAGAGCACTATATTTGGATCATGCCAGCGCGGACCGTGCAAAAGTGTACCGCAGCCGCACTGGAAAACTTCAGAGACTGTTCCATTTGTTCCAACTTGCTTTGCACTGCATCAACACAATTCTGCAGCATCTCACAACCAATTAGCTCAAAAATCCTAAACTACAAAAAAAATCAAAGAGAAAGAAAAAGACATGGGTTGCCTCCCAAGAAGCGCCTGATTTAACGTCGCGGCACGACGCGGGCTACTAACACATAATTTTAAATGTACCATAGCCACCATGTGGCTATCATCAATCTTCCCAAGATAATGTTTCACACGATGTCCATTGACTCTGAATATTTCACCATTCTTGTTCCTTAGATCAATAGCACCAATTGGGGTCATGAGCACAACTTCAAATGGCCCACTCCACTTTGATTGAGCTTTCCCGGAAATAAATGTAACCAGGAGTTGAAAAGAAGGACCATATCACTAACTTTGAATTCCTTTCCCCGAGCATACTTGTCGTGAAGATATTTCATCTTGTCCTTATACAAGGACAAGCTGGAGTAGGCATGAAATCTAAACTCATCAAGCTCATTAAGTTGCTCAACACAGAGATTCGCCGCAACATCCTATTCTAAGTTCAACTTCCTCAAGGCCTACATAGCCTTGTGTTCCAATTCGACCGAAAGATGGAAAGCTTTTCCAAATACTAATCGGTATGAGGACATACTAATTGGGGTCTTGTAAGCCGTACGATACGCCCATAGCGCGTCATCCAACTTTTTCGACCAATCAGTTCTATTAACATTGACCCCCTTGGAAAAGATACTCTTTATTTCTCGGTTAGAGACTTCCACTTGACCACTAGCTTGAGGATAATCAGGGGTGGTCACTTTGTGATTTACTCAATATTTGGCAAGAAATAAGTCGAAAGCCTTGTTGCAAAAGTGAGACCCCCCATCATTAACGATAGCATGAGGGGTGCCAAACCTTGTGAAGATACTCTTTTTCAAGAATGCCACAACACTCCGGGCTTCATTGTTAGGTAAAGCCACGGATTCAACCCACTTTGAGGCATAGTCCACCGCCACGAGAATATAAGTGTTCCCACAAGATATCACGAAAGGACCCATGAAATCGATGCCCCAAACATAAAAAAATATCCACCTCGAGAATCGTATTGATGGCATCTCATCCCTTTTTGAAATTCCGCCGGCTCTTTGGCATGCATCACATCTTTTTACCAAATCACTAGCATCCTTAAACAAAGTCAGCCAATAGAAACTACAACTCAAGACCTTTGAAGCCGTCCTCACCCTTCCATGATGGCCACCATAGGGGGAGGAGTGACAAGCCTCCAATATACTCAATTGTTCACCTTTCGGGATACATCTTCTAATCACACCATCCGTGCAAATTTTAAACAAGTACGGATCATCCCAATAAAAAGCCAAACTATCCCGCTTGAGTTTCTTCTTTTAGTTGGAAGAGAGCTCACACGGGACAATTCTAATCACAATAAATGGCGATGTCCGCGAACCATGGAATGCCACACATGGCCTCCCTTCTTCCTCCAACCAAGACAAATGGTCCGCAACTTGATTCTCACTTCCCTTCAGGTCCACTATTTCTAAGTCAAATTCTTGAAAAAGTAGCACCCGTCTCATCAGTCTTGCCTTGGAATCCTTCTTGGTCATCAAATACCTAAAGGCGGCATGGTCCGTATGCACAATCACCTTGGCCCCCATAAGATAAGGCCGAAAGTTTTCCATGGCAAATACAATTGCCAACAATTCCTTCTCCGTCACCGTGTAATTTCGTTGAGCTTCATTCATAGTCTTGCTTGCATAGTACATGGGATGGAACATTTTAATAATTCGTTGACCTAACACCGCCCCCATTACAACGTCATTTGCATCACACATTAGTTCAAAGAGCATACTCCAAGGTGCGGTGATGATAAGTGTTGTGGTCAACTTGTGCTTTAAAAGTTCAAAGGCTTGCATGCATTTTTCATCAAAAACAAACTTGGCATCTTTCTCTAGCAACTTGTAAAGTGGATTCACAACCTTCGAGAAATCTTTGATAAACCGCCGGTAGAACCCGACATGCCCAAGAAAACTCTTCACCCCTTTGACAGAAGTGGGGGGTGAGAGCCTTGAAATCACCTCGATCTTAGCATTGTCTACCTTAATCCCATGCTTAGAAATCTTGTGACCAACACTATACCTTTTTTAACCATAAAATGGCATTTTTCCCAATTGAGAACGAGGTTAGTTTCTTCACATCGAGCCAAGACTCTATCCAAATTTACCAAGCATTCTTCAAAAGAGTCACCAACCATACTAAAGTCGTCCATAAAGACCTCCAATATGTCTTCCACCATGTCGGTGAAAATAGCCATCATGCAACGTTGGAAGGTTGCCGGAGCATTGCACAACTCGAATGGCATCTGGGAGAAAGCAAATATACCGTAGGGGCATGTAAAAGTGGTCTTATCTTGGTCCTCCGGGCAATTAAGATTTAATTGTAGCCCGAGTACCCATCTAAAAAGCAATAAAAAGCTCGCCCCACAAGGTGATCAAGCATTTGATCGAGGAATGGCAAGGGGAAATGATCCTTGCGGGTCACCTTGTTGAGTTTCCGGTAGTCCATACAAACTCTCCACCCAGTAATGGTCCAAGTGGGAATAAGTTCATTGTTGTCATTTTTCACTACCATCATCCCTCCTTTCTTTGGCACACATTGGACCGGAGAGGTCCATTAGCTATCGAAGATTGGATAAACCACACTAGCGTCAAGCCACTTGATAACCTATTTATTTACCACTTCTTGCATCGCCTCATTTAGTCTTCTTTGATGTTCAAGTGAAGGCCTTGCATCCTCCTCCAATATGATTTTATGCATGCAAAATGCGGGGCTTATCCCCCAAATGTTCGCCAGAGTCCATCCTATTGCCCTTTTTCGCCTTTGAAGCACCTCCAAAGTGGCCTCAACCTGCAAGTTAGTAAGCCAAGAAGAAATAATAACTGGAAGAGTTGAATTAGATCCCAAAAATTCATACCTGAGGTGTGGAGGAAGTAGATTCAACTCCAACACCGGTGGCTCCTCAATGGATGGCTTAGTTGGTGGAGTTTTGCGGTTTTCAAGATCCAAAGATAACTTCCTAGGCTCATATGAATATGAACTCATACCATGCAATGCATTCACGCACTCCACTCTACTAGCATCATCATCGACATCCATGTTAAGAATCACGACCTCAAGAGGGTCTTCAATATTTATCATCGAACTTGTGTCATCCACTATCACAGTTGTGACAATGTCCACAAATGAACATACCTCCGAGCTATTGGGTTGTCTCATTGATTTGCAAACATGGAATACCACCTTCTTATCTCCCACTCAGAATGTCAACTTTCCCACTTTAACATCAACCAAGGCCTTCCTCGTAGCTAGGAAAGGTCTCCCAAGAATAATCGACACTTCAAAGTCCACCTCACAATCCAATAGTCGGCCAGCAATATGAATTTATCCACACGAACAAGAACATCATCAATTATGCCCAAGGGTCGCTTCATTGATCGATCCGCCATTTGAAGTCTCATTGAGGTTGACCTTGGTTGCCCGATTCCCAAAGTCTTGAACACCGAATAAGGCATCAAATTTATGCTAGCCCCCAAATCATAAAGGGCCTTGGCAAAATCCACACTATCGATAGTGCAGGGGATAGTAAAAGCTTCGGGGTCTTCAAGTTTTGGGGCCATAGAATGCACTATAAAACTCACTTTATGTGTCATTTAAATTTTTTCACACTCCATCGACCTCTTATTTGTTACCAAATCCTTCATGAACTTTGCATAACCCAACATTTGTTCAAGTGCCTCCACTAACGACACATTGTTGGTAAGACTCTTCATCATTTCGATGAACTTTTTGAATTGATTGTCACCTTTTTGCTTTACTAACCATTGAGGGTAAAGTGGAAGTGGCCTACGCAAGGGTGCCTTGGCCTTTGGCACAACAAGCTCGGGCATGTCAATCACGTGTTCCCTAAATGGGTTTACGACATCTTGAGTCTCTACCCCGGCCTTATCATCAATATCAATCCGCACATCATTGGTCATATTTGGTTCAACCACATCATCAACATTCAAAGGCACATTATCATCATGCAACTCAACTTCGTCCTCTGCAACTTGCTTATCTCTTGAGGCATGCACATCACCGCCTCTTCCACTTCTAGTTGTAACCGCCATAACATGGTTGTTATTCCCACCCTTCGGGTTCACTACCGTATCACTTGGTAGAGCACCCTTGGGACTAGTGTTCAACGATTGAGAGATTTGGCCAAGTTGAACCTCCAAATTCCGAATAGAGGTATTATGGGAAGCCAATTGAACATCGGAGTCTTGGTTCTTCATCATCAGTTGTTCGAACATCATTTCTATTCTCCCCATATCACTACCCGAAGAACTAGACCCTTGATATTGAAAGGGAGGTGGATTGTTCGATTGTTGGTACATGGGGGCCTTTAAAAGCCTTGCCCTTGGTTTCCTTGATTTCCGCTATTATTCCACCCTCCTTGATTGTTGTTGTTGTTGCTCCAATTATTATTGTTCCCGTTCCAATTGCTTTGATTGTTACTTTGGTTTCTCTAATTGTTGTTGTTCCAATTGCCACCACCTTGTTGTTGGTTGTTATTATTCCAATTACCGCCGCCTTGTTGATTACCCCAATTTTCTTGGGGACGCCATTGTTGATTCCCTTGATTTCCTCTATTCGACATTCCTCACTTTGATCATCATAGCACTCGTTCGAATAACCATCATCATTGTTGTTGTCAAATTACTCATAATTACCTTGAGGTTGTTGTTGCCCTCTTTGCCTCCTTTTTAACATAGAAACACCTTCCATTGCATTGACTTCGCCTTCACCAATTGATTCATAATTGTTGTAAAGCTCGGCAATAGCTTGGCCATGATCGTGCAATTCCTTGTGCAAATGGATGACCGTGGGATCACCTTGTGACACATTTGCTCGGCTTTGCCATGCCGAAGGGGTGTCGGCCATTTCATCAAGTACATCACATGCCTCTTGGTAAGAAAGTTTCATGAAGTTCCCTCCGGCCAATTGATTCACAATGCACTGATTTGTGGTATTTATTGTGAGCACGTGATTTTTGCCTCACATGAATTACTCCCATTACATCAAACAAAATAATTTCTTTTCATTATTTTTTATTTTTTGTGGATTTTCGTGATATGTTCTGTAATTGTTTGCATTTGTGTGTGCACATTTATTTGATCAATTAATAATAAAATACAAAAATATGTTGCAATTGCATTTAGGATTCAATTTTTACAATTATTTAGCCAAGTAGTAAATTGCTTATTTTACAAAAATGAGAAAATCACAAAAAAAAAAACATAGTGTAATTTGCACTTTTAATTTTAGCTTTTATTTTTAAATAGTTTTTTTATTTGTTTCTAATTAATTAAGTTAATTATCATTTAGGTGTAATTAGTGACACTATTGAGTTAATTAGCTTTTAAAATTTAATTTAGGAATAATATTAATTGTGAGAAAAGAAAAGGAAAAGGATTTGTGTGAAAATGAAAGAAGGTTTGTGAAGTTGGGCCATGTTTAATACTTAGGTCAGCCCAGGCAAAATTGCACACCCCAGGCCCAATCGGTTCCCCAAACACCCTCGTCCAAACCGCCCTTTTACCCGGCCCAAACCCATTCCAGTCCAGTCCGTCTCCCACTAAACCAAACGACGCCGTTTAAACGGCCTTTGATCAGAGCCGTTGAGTCGATTTGATCGAACGATCAAAATCCTTCGCCCTAACCCGTATTCAGTCCCGACCCGTTCCATCAGAGACCAACCCAGTATCAAGGGTGTCTGAACGACACCGTTTTGTTATGTTAATCAATCCAAGTTGTTGATCTCAATTGATCAAACGACTTGGATTCATTCCCCCCCAGTATATCACACTCCAACACACCCAGCCCCCCTTAAAAGCCCCCCATCTCGTCTCTCTCAGGCTGAGAGATGGACCTAAAATCACCACCTCACACTCCTACCTTCCGCCTGCCAGAAATTGCCTCCGGTGGCAGACGATGGCCAATCCCTTCCAAATTTACACCACATACTCCTCGCCACCTCCCCTTTCCGAACCCCCGTTCCGTTTTTCTCGAATCATTCCAGAACTCTTTGAATATTAGATCGAAGAGTCAACCCCGAACCCTAACTCGCCCAATCGCCTCCAAAATAACACCATACGACCACCGTGCCTCCCTCACCCCAAATCCCATGTCCGTTTCACTCGAATCACCCCAGAATCTGTCGAATATAGATTTAAAGCTAGGAACCCTAGCACCGCCACGAGATTCCCCGGTGGCGGTGCCACCTCCAATCCCCACAAAATCAATACCCGATAACCCCCAGGACTCCCTCATATCAAATCCATTGTTAGTTTCCCTCGAACATATCCAGAAATCCTTGAATTTCAAGTTCGAGCCCTAAAGTCCCCAAAGTCCAAAACATTGTATATAGGAAGGTTTTGAGGTCAAAATCGACCTTAGCCGGGTGTGCTCGTGCGAGAACACTCATTTAAGGTCTATTCCGGCCTCAAATTCAAAGAAAACTGGAAGTTTACTTCGGGACAGTGTTCAAACAGAGGCAGGTTTCCTAATTCTAGTTTTTTTTATGAATTCTCTTCTACTCCTTTCTTTTAAATTAGAAGGTTTATGTGATAGGACATGTGCTGTAAATTTTGTTATAGTTTAATTTATATTTCTTTTTTTTCGAATTAAAGGATTGATTGTTGATTTTGTTTGGTTTGCTTTGATTGTTATTTCACTTCTGCTTCATCTTCTTTTCTTCTTTGAGCAATTCGATTAAGTTTTCAAATTAGGTTTATATTGTTTCTAATAGGCAGCATATTAGTATTCTCGTGATGTTAGTTTCTTTGTTAAAAATGATTGTGTTAAATATGTCTAGGGTCGAATCTCAAATATGTTCTCCATTTCCTGTTTCTTGCTAATGTCAGTTTAGATTGTTCATATGTGAGGATTGTGTCTGTTTCCATGATTAACCTATTTAGGTTTCAGAGTTGATACCATTTGATTCTGATTGCTTAACTGATTCTGGTTTGGAGAATTGATTGTCATGTGTTTAAGTATTCAGATCTCTAAGGATAATTAACAGGGGATTTTAAGGGGGTAATTAACAGAAGCAGGGGTTCAACTTAGGGGCTGCTAGTTGAATAGCAGGTACATTAGTTATTTTAAACTAAGAAGGCACTAGCTTAGTGGAAGTGGATTAAAAATGGGAAAGATAAGGTAATAATGGGTAGCGCACTAATGGAATGCCACTAAAGAGGGTTAAAAATTAGAATAAAAAGAGGACAATTAGAAGAAAAAAGGGGAAGACAGAGACAGACTCTAAAAAATTTAGAGAGAGTTTTGAACATTATCAAAATTGAGAGTATTGAAAGAACATTTCGGGCATTAAGTGATCAGTAGTCTGATGTATACATATACTAATACACATTGAGAAAAGAGGAAGAATTCCAAGAGCTGAAAATACAGAGAAAAGAACTTCAAAGAGCTAAAAGGCCTGGAAAATTCAAACAACTGAAAACTCAAGGAAAACATACTGTTTTCAGTGAGTCTTGCTGGTAGTTTCAGAAATTTTCATAGTGTTGAAACAATTTTTTGAAAAGTTGATAGCTGAAATGAATTGAAATCAAGTCAAGTTAGGGTCTTCTGGTTCATTATTGGTTTTGAGGTTGAATTTCTAGATTGTTCTGCATCACTTTCTGGATTCATAACTGGTCGAAAAACTGTTGGTTACTGCTCTGTGGTTGCTGATCTTTCATCTTTTTCTTTGTTTCTTCTACATCCAGGTATCAACCCTAGTTCTCTTATGATGTAGCTTTCAATTTAAAGATGAAATAAAGTCCATGATGACTTCTCAATTTTTTGTTCATTCATCTGATTCAATGTAGCTCAGTTAGTTTCTATTTATTAGCTAAAATTTTCGTGTTGTAAATGATTTTAGACTGTTATAAGACTTGGGAGTAGATTGTTGACCAAGTTAAATTCAGGATACGTATACATGCTGGGGAATAATGTAAATAGCATTGGGATTTGTTTGCTGAATAGTCCATTTAGGCTTTAGTAACATGTTAATTGTATTAAGTTGAGCATGTACTCGTATATGTTAATTTGGCATAATGTTTTTTTTATTTCGTGGGTATTGGACTTATATGTGAGGGGAAGGATTGGTCGAGATTATTGTAATAATAGAAGCAGGTGTCATTTTATTTGGTTGTTGATTTTGTGCATGCTTAATGTAGATTAGTGGGGTTCAATTCATAATACTCAGCTAAGGGCTTGAAATATAGAAGCATCAGTAGTTCATTTTCAATTCCAGTCCACGAATTAGTTTTTTTTTTAAAAATATGCAAAGTCATTTCGGATACTCTCAATCTCTTCAAGAGTGTGCCCCTCAAGAACGCTAAGGGTGCCTTCCACCTTCCCTAAGCTCCATATCTCGTCACACATGTTGTCTTTGGCTCATCCCCTTCAGTAATGCGAACCTGGTAGTAGCCCTTTCGAAGATCCACCTTGGCAAAGTACTTGACTTGCCCAAGTCTATCAAACAAGTCATCAATGAGTGGGATCGGGTACTTATTCTTTACTGTGACCTTATTATTCTCGGTAGTCTATGCACAAGTACAGCGATCCATCCTTCTTCTTCTTGAACAATACTGGTGCGCCGAAAGGTGCCTTTGAGGGGCGAATATGACCAGCATCTAGCAACTCCTTCAATTGTTTCCTGAGCTCCTCTAGCTCGGGAGGTGCCATACGATATGGGGAGAATGCAGGTGGCTTAGCCCCTGGCTCCAACTCAATCTTGTGATCCACCTCTCGCCTAGGCGGCAAGTGCTTAGGCAACTCCTCGGGCATGACATCTTTGTTTTCCTTAAGCAAGTTATCTATGCAAGGCAGCAATGTCTCTTAGACACTCTTGTCTTCCTATAGACTTTCAATGGTTGCCACGAACGTTGGATCCCTTTTCTTGATCCCCTTAACAACCTGCATAGCTGAGCTTTGTGCTTGGATCTGTCTGTGTGGCATAGTCATTGTAGGTACCATGCAAGCTCCTTCTCGCTCCATAACCAAGAGACGTTAGAGGTAGGGGTCGATCAAAGTATGACAATGTCTAAAGAACTCTTGCTCTAGTATGATGTCAAAGATATCCATAGAAGTTACGGTAAAGTTTGTCATACCTTTCCAAGCTCATAATTTGACACCTACTCTATTAGCTACCCCACGAGCATTTTGTACCTCGGCATTCACGGTTTTGACGCGAGAGTTAGTTGGAGCAAGCTTCAATTCTAGTCTCTTTGCGGCAGCCTCAGTCACAAAATTATGAGTTGCTCTAGTATCCACCATTGCACGAGCGGGCTTGTTGTTGATGGTGAGATCCACGTACTGATTTCCACTCTCGATACGTTGGATAGCTTGCTTTGTGACAGCACTACATAATCCGATCATACCCAGTTGTTCAGTTCCTGAACTCTCTCCTTGCATCTGCTCCTTTCGTTCATGGACTATGGCGCTGAGGCTCTTTAGGTCAGGATAATTCCTGAAGCTGTGCGGCCCTCTGCATATGTAGCATCCCTTCTTCTCGGCCTGTGCCTTATTCTCGGCGTAGCCCTGACGACCGCTCGACTTTTTGGAATCTTGAGTCTTGGAGTATTGTTGATGTATCTCCTTGACTTCACCACGATCTCCCCCGCCTTTGACATTGTTAACCTTTGACTCCTTTCCATTGCCTTTGTCATGCTTGTCATGCCTGAAATCCATCAATGACTCGGCCTCAACTATGGCTTGGTCTATATCAGTGACTTGTCGGCGTTGCAACTCCTGCTTAGCCCAATTTTGCAACCCGTCCATGAAGTGGAACAACAAGTCATCATTGGTCAGGTTGGGAATTTGAAGCATAAGGGTAGTGAACTCCTTGACATAGTTACGTATGCTCCCTGTTTGCTTCAATTCCCTAAGCTTGCGCCTTGCCTCGTACAAGACATTGTTTGGAAAGAACTGTCGCTTGAACTCGGCTTTCAACTGATCCCATGTGCTAATAGTACATAGACCTTTATCCACGCCGGCCATCTTCCTTCTCAACCGAAGAATGGCAGTCTCTGAGAGTACAATACCGCAGTGTTGATCTTGGCCTCTTCGTCCCTCACTTTGCCATGCCTGAAGTAGTTCTCCAAGTGCCAAAGGAAGTTTTCCACTTCTTGTGCATCACGAACACCTTTGAACATCAGGGGTTTGGGAGCCTCGATCTTGGTCTCTCTCGTCACCACAACATTGCTGGCTGCCTCGGTCACGCCAGCATTGACATGCTCCTCGAGTGAATCGATCTTTGCCGTCACAGCATCGATAGTACTCAAAGCCTCCATGAGTTTGCACTCTAAGGCAGTGATGGTTTGCCTTAGTTCCATCTCGATCTATGTACGTCCCTCGATACTGCTGTTTTGGAAAGTAAATTTTAGAAATAGGCACGTTAGGTAGCATTAAATGTTGAATTTGAATATAAATACGAAATTGGAAATGAAAAATCAATATACATTTGGTTTGAATGGGTTTGAATTGTCCATTCGCTTACAAATAGTTAAGTCCAATTTTTTTGATTTGAAATTAGTGTAGTGAGGTTTAGTTTAAAATCAATGTATGATTTGGGCTTATGTTTTTGGGCCAAAGCTTGCCAGGTGAGGCCCAGTGTTGGGCAGTCTTGTATAAGGCTTAATGGATTTCATTTTTTTTGGGCCAATTTTGAAGCCCAATGTTCTGAAGACCTTATTCAAGCCATGGTTTTAAATTTATAATGCAAGTTTTGGGGGTTCCAAGTTAAGTAGCAAACTTGAATTAAGAGGTTCTCCTCTTGTTTAAATTTGAACTTGATATTGAGGTCCGAATTCCTTGAATGCTTTTTAATAAGTAGTAATTAATAATGCCAATCAATTGAGTTTTTTTAGAAACAATCCTTAATAGATAATATTAGTTCCTCTTTAGTATATTCTTTAAAAATAAATTATGGTGTGCCGTGCCAAATAAAATCTTAAAAGGCATGGCCCTTGCTTAATTAGTGATTTAATCTTTAGAATTCGAGGCATGCCATCCAGCTAATTTTCATGGTCCCTTGCAAAAATTAAAAATGCGTAGTTGCTTTAGGCGCGTTCTTTAATAATTTTACTTCCCTAAAACTCGGGTTCACATTTATGTGACCCAAATCCAAATCTCAGCGATGTTAAAATATGTCAAAAACCACGGATGCATTTATGTGACGTGGTTCGAGACATGTTTTAATATCGTTGCAATTTTCTCTTTAAAAATGAATAAAAGCGGTTAAAAGTTAAAATTTTGCACATAGGTTCATAATTGTGTAAAATCCGATAATTTAAGCCGAATATGACAGTTGAGCGACCATGCTATAACCACAGAACTAGGGAATGCCTAACACCTTCTCCCGGGTTAACAGAATTCCTTACTCGAATTTCTGGTGCGCAGACTGTTAAACAGAGTCATTCTTTTCCTCGATTCAGGATTTTAACCAGTGACTTGGGACACCATAAATCTCCCAAGTGGCGACTCTGAATTCTTTAAATAAATAAATCCTGTTTCAATTGTCCTTTAATTGGAAAAACTTCATTTATTATTACCCCTTCCGGGGTGTAGTGGAAAAAGGAGGTGTGACAGCTCCGGCGACTCTGCTGAGGACATGAACCCACAACATTTGGTTCAGGGTTCAAGAATTTGAGCTTGGAATAATTATTGTATTTGGATTATTTATTATTTGATTTTTATTACATGTTTTGGCTTAAAGATGCTAAATATTGCTTTTACCGCTTTGATATTCTGTGAACTGTATATAAACTACTACGAAACCCATCTTCTCTCTGAGTCTTCTAAATCATGAAGAAGGGTGCACTTCGTGTGACTTCTTTTCTGTTTAGTGTCCAATCCCATTTTAAAACGAGGTTCGGATAAGTTGCTAAGCCGGCGGAGCTTCTGTATCCTCGGTACGCTGTCCCCCCTAGGCTCGAGTTGTCCACTCAGGTAATCCAGGTCTAGAACAATAAACCCAGGTTTTTAAACCTAGAAAAACAAAGACTCATGTCGGATCCCTAGTAGAAACGTTTGTTTGCATCATGTACATTTGATTTTGGAGACTCAACACAGGGGTTGGGTCTGTCTAGGACAGGTGTACCTGAAATATAAAGACCAATATGATGCATCTTACTTGCTACTTGTGCATTCATTTGCTTTAGATTTGCATGTTGACCGGCTTATAAGGAAAATTTAGGGAAAAGATAATGAGATGGTTGAGAAGGATAAATGCCTGCTTTTAAAAATCCAATATCCAAATAGTTCTGAAACTCTGCCAAATTTTTGAGAAAAATGAAAAAAAGGAATAAAAGGAAAAAGAAAAATTTGTTTTCGAAAAATAATTTATTTTATTTGCCAATGAAATGAAAAAAAAAGAGAGGAAAAGAAAAATTATTTTATTTTTTTGCCAATAAAAAAAAGGGTTGCATCTTGTTTCCAAAATTTTTTTTTTTTATTTGCCCGAACTATGTCAGTTTGATTCTCACCGGATGTGAGATATGTAGGCAGCCCCCATCGGGTCCTACTTCTCCTTTTGCAAAAATAGCCCAAAAACAACAAAATTTTTTTAATGTTGTCATAGATAAGTTAGGTGATGCCCTTCTTTTCTAAAATAAGCCGAATGTCCCCAAAAGGACGTCGGAAGGCCGTTTTTGCAAGAACAGCCACCCTGAGTCATTTTTAATGGTTAGCAGACACAACCTTAAAATCTTCCTCCTCGAAGTGCTAAAAGGTCGTATCTGTAAAATCAGGATGTGATTTTTCTTAAATGTAATCTTTTTGAAAATGATCACTTTTTCCTTTAGAATCTTTAAATCACCTTAAATAAATGTGCAGGATCAGCACGATTGAAATTGAACCCTTCACAGTCCTTAAAGAGATCCCTTTAAAGCTCCATCTATGGTGGAATGACCTAGGCACGGATAGTAGAAAGGCTGTGGTAAAAGTTCAGGGCGGTCTCGTTGGGTTATTGAACATCAAGCCAAGGCAGGATATTATTGAAGCATTGATACCTTTTTGGGACTCAACTCGCAATGTGTTCCGGTTCTCAGATTTTGAGCTCACACCGACCTTAAAGGAAATGGCAGGTTATGCAGGCCTTAACGGAAACCTCAGAACTCGATACCCATTGGCACCAAGACCGGTATCTCCACACAGATTTCTGGATTTGCTGAGTATTAGCTGGGATGTTCAGGACGGGAATCTATCAAAAAGGTATTGCACACTCAATTTCTTGTATCATCTATATGGCAATCCCCGAGGTTTTGAACAACCCAACACTTGTTTTACCCATGCCGGAAACAAAGATAAGTGGGAGGCAAGGCGGGGTTAAGCTTTCATGGTAGCTTTCTTGGGAGTTGTGGTCTGTCCGCAAAAAAATGGTCACATAGAGATCAGCCTAGCGGGAATGCTAGATGTTGCAATCAAGAAAGCCACTAGCACGGTGGTTCCTCTGATTGTATCGGAGATTTATCGAGCATTGACCATATGCCGAGAAGGAGGAAAGTTCTTCCAGGGTTGCAATTTGTTGCTACAGCTATGGATGCAAGAGCACCTTTGTCACCGGGCTGGGTACATGAATTATGATTTGACCGGTTGAATGCATCGACAAATTTGAAACTCGGGTAACAGGTATTGAGTTCCCTGAGTGTACTAAGGCTTGGATATCACTTTTGAAATCTTTAACCGCTGATAAAATTGAATGGGTCTTGGGATGGCTTCCCATGACCGAAGTAATACACACGTCAGCGGAGGTGCCTTATATTCTCTTGATGGGTATCCGGAGCATCCAAACCTATGCTCCCTACAGGGTCTCGCGCCAATTAGGAAGATTTCAAGTAGTCCACAATGACGAAGATCTGAGTAAACAAGTCATTGAATTAGGGCCAAAAGCTGCATTTCTCGAAGGGAGAATTCGCCAAATATGGAATGAATGCAAGTTCCTCGAACCTAAGACCATTGCCCGAGATCGAGCTAGAGGCGAAGTAGATCCCAAGTACAAGGTCTGGTTTGGCAACAGATTCCAGATTCTAGATTCCTGAAAATCCTGCATAGAGACCGCATGTTCAACAATTCATTGACAAGGTGCAAGAGCAATGAAACTGGTTGACTAAGGAAAACAAGTACAAGGACAAAATAAGCCAATTGGAAAGGCAAGCCATGGAACTTCAATTTGAAAAGGGTGTTCAAGCCGATGCGGATGAGGGAGGAAAGAAAAAGCTAATCCAAGAAAATAAGGCCCTTAAGTCTCAGATCCGAAAAATGAGAATAGCTATCAGAAAACCAGAAAGGAGCCGGGCTGACCAAAAACTCATAAACGAACTGAAAGGAAAAGCCCACGAATGCCAAAAGGACTTGGAGAGATCTAAAGCTACCTTAGCAAGAGTTAGGGCCAGATGGACAAAGGGGACAAAAGAGAGTGCACTTCATATGTAGCAGATGAAGAGGGACTATGAAGGGACTGTTACTATCCTGAAAGAAAAAATAAGCACTCTAGAAGACAGGATGTTCAGGCAAGCTAGAGAATTCAGAGTTGAGAGGAAACACTGTTATGACCTGATGGCGCGGATGGAGGAACAAATGAACAAGTTTCAAGATCAACTCCTCCATAACTCTCAAATGCTGGAAACGCGGGATCAACAGATAGGACGATTGCTGCAGGAAAAGAGCAGGATTAGAGAAGGGGTCATAATCATCGCACGGTAAATTACTGTAAAATGTCGAGCATGCGAGGACAAGACCAGTATCACCTTCTTCGCGGTAGTGATGACATTCGTCCGGCAAATAATGAGCGACTTGGAGAGGCTCCAAAGGAATCTTGCAAAAAGGCCCGCGACAAGGCCGAATGATGCCCCGCGGGCCCCAGGGAATTTTAGGGCATTGATGTGTTCTTAATCTTTGCTTTGAGTCTGTATCTTTCTCGTTGAAGTTTGTAAGTCTGTCAGTCAGTCCTTTCCAAGTTTGCTTTGTTATCCTTTCAAGATTTGTAACTTCTTCCAAGTGTAATAATAAGAGCAGTTGTCTTTGTGAAAAATATTTTGCTACGTATTTTTACATTGGCCAGAACTACGCACGGTCTGATTCATGCGGGGTCATGATATGTAGACAATCTACATAAGATTATACCACCACTAAAAAAAGAGTGAGAAAAAAGAAAGAAAAAAATAAATAAGTAAATAAATGAGAATCAAATAAAGGAGAGTTTGACTGAAAGTAGGAAAGGCCGGAATAACGCACGCAGCTGAAGCAAATCCATGATAGAAAATGGTTAACTGCCTAGGTGCATTGCATCCCTATGTGAGATTGCATATTTATTAAACTCTAAAAACTAACAAGTTTGTTGTCTTCCAGAGAATTCATGCAGTTAGTATACCTAGAGTGTACTGGCATATTAAAATTATCAAACTAGATCAAAGGGACCATTACCAGAAATCATGTCTAGTCCGGACAGAGAAGTGAGTGCCGAGGGAGAAGAGGTAGATGTGCAAGCGACGAAAGATGAGATGTACAAGTTAAAACAACAAATGGCTGAGATGTACCAGGCCTGGACAAGGGGCCAGCCACCACCAGCCTATCCAGCTAACCCTCATTTCCTCCCAACACCGGCTCAATCTCCAGAACAACTTGCTTCAGATTCATCCCCAAATTTGCCCTTCTATCAACACTACCAAGGAACAACCTCCCATACGCCATAATCTCCACCACCAAAACCAATACCATACCCACATCCACCATTCACACCAGTTTTCGTGGCATCTCCACCAGCCGCATTCCAACCATTCTCTAGCGAGCATGTGTTCCCGGCTCCTAACAACCAATATTACCTTCTGGAGCCCACTTTCAAAGCTCCTAAACCCTACTCTTACACTCCACACTGGGATTTCCCGATGGGAGTGGAGAAACCAGCAAAAAATCCTGATCGGAAAGAGATGGCCAGGAAGGTCAAGAGCTAGGAGCAGTCCTTCAGAGATATGAGGGGACTAGGAGGTCAAGTAAGTGTAGCTTACAAAGACCTATGTTTGTTTCCAAATGTACAACTGCTGGCAGTTTTCAAAATGCCCAGATTCGACTTGTACTATGGACATGGAGATCCAGTGGTCTATCTGAGGGGATTTTGCAATAAAATGAGAGGAGCAGGAGGAAGGGATGAATTGTTGATGGCATACTTTAGTCAGAGTCTAAGTGGTTCAGCTTTAGAGTGGTACACTCAACAAGATCATGGTCGGTGGTACACTTGGGACGATCTGGCCCAAGCATTTGCCTGTCACTTTCAGTACAACCTGGAAATCGTCCCAGATCGCTTGTCATTAACAAAGATCGAGAAGAAGTCTGGGGAGAGTTTCCGAGAATACGATTTACGCTGGAGAGATCAAGCAGCGAGGGTTGATATGCCGATGAAAGAGAATAAAATGGTCGATTACTTCTTGAGGATTTGGAGCCCACTTATTTCGGTCATTTGGTGTCAGCGGTAGGGAAGTCGTTTAACGAAGTGGTAAAAATGGGAGGCATGGTGGAAGAAGGACTGAAGTCCAATAAAATCATGAGCTATTCAGTGATCAAGGCGACCACCTAAGCCATCCAAAGCGGCACGGGAGGAGTGTTGGGAAGGAAGAAAAAATAGGATATTGCGACAATTGAATCAAGAGCATGCCCCAGGTGCCCGTCACCTTACTTTAACCAGCCGCAACCCCACCCACCAAATTACCCCCACTATCTATATAGCCCACCACATCATTACTACCCACCACCAGATCCCCATTTCTCCGTTCATCATGCTCAGATATACATTCAACCTCCTGCACACGCATAATGGCGTGCGCAGCTCCACAAAACACCTACCCAACTCCACAAAACACCTACCCACCCCCAAAAGCCTACAGAAACCCCTCGGGAATAAGTTTCCGTCCAAGCCAAGGATTCAGGAATGAGAGGGCGCAGAAGTAGAAGACTTTCACTCCACTGGGAGAATCATATACCAGTCTATTCCATAGGCTGAGGCAGTTGGGCATGTTGAATCCAATTGAGGCTAAGTTACCAAACCCTCCTCCTAGAAATCTTGACCGATCGGTGAGCTGTGAGTATTAT
Source organism: Nicotiana glauca (assembly GCA_026770625.1). NCBI lineage: Eukaryota > Viridiplantae > Streptophyta > Magnoliopsida > Solanales > Solanaceae > Nicotiana > Nicotiana glauca. Next base: position 62,976 of record MU702956.1, on the reverse strand, counting down.
TCAGGGGGCCCCGAGCATGATACAGAGAAGTGTTGGGAATTGAAAACAGCTGTGTAAGAGTTCATTGATACTCACCGAATCAAAGTTTAGGCCCCAGAGGCACCAAATATCAACCAGAATCCATTGCCGGCTCACCATGAGACCCATATGATTGAGTAGATACACAAAGGAGGGGAGCCAAAGAAACCCTCGCAGACAGTAATGATGATCCGTTCTAGAGAAACCGGTTCAAAAGAAAGGGTATCCAGTAGGAAGTCAGTGGTCCAAGGCAGGCCAGTTGTGGTGGCCGAAGAAGGTTCATCGAGCATTGTTGCAGTAAAATCAGAGCAAGCAAAAGTGGTGGTATCAGGGGTTGCAAGTAAACCCGTTGTGGTCGTGAAGGGTGCTCGTATAGAGCCTGTTATTATAAAGCCAGTAACTCAGTTGCATGTAATCAACAATAAAGTTGTCCCTTTGAGTTATGAACAAGTGATGGTGACATATAAAGGGAAGGATATAAGGGAAGAAGTTTGTGAAGCTCAGGGTCTGACTCGTTCAGGGAGATGCTTTGCCCCTGAAGAGTTGAGAAAAGCCAGAATTCCCAAAGATAACCCGGTATTGGTAAATAAAGTTGTGACAAAAGAAGAAGCACAAGAGCTCTTGAGGAAAATGAAAGTACAGGATTACTCTATTGTAGAACAATTGAAGAAAACACCAGCCCAAATCTCATTGCTCTCATTGTTGATCCACTCAGATGAGCACCTCCAGGCGTTAATGAAAATATTGAATGAGGCCCACGTCCCTGACAAGATCTCGATGAATCACTTGGAGAAGATAGCAAGTAAAATCTTTGAGGTAAATAGAGTTACCTTCTCAGACGATGAGTTGCTTATGGAGGGCACAGAACATAACAAGGCCCTTTATCTGACGGTAAAATACAAAGACTCGGTGGTCACGTGAGTTCTGGTTGACAACGGACCCAGTGCAAATATATGTCCTCTTTCCACGTTGAATAAACTAAAGGTTGGTGATGATAGAATTCATAAGAATAGTGTCTGTGTGCGAGGGTTTGACGGCAGAGGCAAAGATTCTGTGGGTGACATAATACTAGAATTGACAATAGGGCCCGTGGAGTTCACCATAAAGTTTCAAGTGTTAGATATGGCGGTCTCTTATAATATTTTGTTGGGGCAACCCTAGATCCATGCCGCCAAGGCAGTTCCATCTACATTACATCAAATGGTTAAATTTGAATGGGACAGATAGGAGATTGTGGTGCACGGTGAAGATAATATGTGTGCCCTAGGTGATGCCATTGTACCCTTCATCGAAGTGGAATATGACCAGCGGCCGTGGGTATATCAAGTATATGACACAATACTAGTAGAAAAGGTCCCAGAGGGGAAAAGCATCCTAGTTCCCAGAGTAACGGCCGCAAGTGTCATGGTGGTTTCCGAAATGTTAAAGAATGGTTTCATACCGAGTAAAGGTTTGGGTGCTGATCTCCAAGGCATTGTGCAACCAGTTTCTCTTCCAAAGAATTTGGATACTTTTGGTTTGGGGTTTAATCCCACTGCGGCAGATGTGAGGCGAGCCCGCAAAAAGAAGAAGAAGGTATGTGTCTTGAAAAAACTAATCTCGCGTCTGTCCAGATCTTTCGTCAAGCCAGATATCAAAAAGCAGCTGTCGCCAAAAGTTCCCGAGTCACTGATTGGTGCTGATGGAGATTTGGATAAAGGGTTCGAAAGGTTATTTGTCGAGGTTAACATGGTAGAAGCTGGGGAAGAGTCAAGCAAGGCAGATGTTCAATTTGTAGGACCAAAGGCAAAGCTCAGTAATTGGAAGGCTACTCCTCTTCCCACTCGGAGGGAGTCTTGGTAATTCGCTATGATTTTCCTTCCTGTTTGTCTGGATAATTCCAGGGTTGTAATCCAGATTTTTATTTTTCAATATGTCCAAGTGTGCAAAACCTTGTTATCCTATATTTCAATAAAATGAAAAGTTTCTTCTTCATTCTTTATTTTAATTTTGTTTTCTTCTTTTCTTTCTTGTACAGTTCTCTTTATACTGGCCCTAATGACATGGCGTGCATAAGGAATCCTCGACCCAGTCTAGAAAATCAATCTAACTCCGAAATAATAGTGCAAGAAGTAGATTATGAGTCAAAATACGATGAGGATGAGGCTTTCGAAGAGATTAGTAGGGAACTAAGTAAATTCGAAGAAAAACCCAGGCCTAACTTAAACGATAAAGAAGCCATCAATCTAGGAGACGCAGATAACATCAGAAAAACCAAACTAAGTGTCCACCTTCAACCGAATATCAGGGAATAGTTAATCAAAATATTCGTTGAATTCAAAGATGTTTTTGCATGGTCATATGACGATATATCGGGTTTAAGTACTGATTTAGTGGTTCATAAATTGCCCACTGACCCGACATTGCCTCCCGTCAAGCAAAAATTGAGAAAATTCAAAACTGATATGAGTGTGAATATCAAGGAAGAAATAACCAAACAGCTAGAGGCAAAGGTTATTCGAGTCACTCGATATCCTGATTGGTTGTCTAATGTTGTGCCAGTGTCGAAGAAGGATTGGAAGATCAGAGTATGCATCGACTATCACAATCTCAACAAAGCAAGTCCAAAAGATAATTTTCCACTACCAAATATACACATCTTGATTGATAATTGTGCAAAGCGTGATATTGGATATGTCGTGGATTGTTATGCCGGATATCATCAGATCCTGATGGATGAAGAAGATGCGGAGAAGACAACATTCATTATGCCCTAGGTATCTTATTGCTACAGGGTAATGCCATTTGGGTTGAAGAACGCTGGGGCAACCTATATGAGAGCAATGACTACCGTGTTTCATGATATGATACACAAGGAGATTGAGGTGTACGTGGACGATGTGATCATAAAATCAAAGCAACAGGCAGACCACATAGGAGACTTAAGGAAGTTTTTCCAAAGGCTTCGAAGGTACAACCTCAAGCTTAATCCTGCCAAGTGCGCAGTTGGTGTTCCATCCAGAAAGTTGTTGCGATTCATAGTCAATCAATTAGGCATTGAGTTGGACCCATCAAAGATCAAAGCCATACAAGAATTACCACCCCCGAAGAACAAGACTAGAGTGATGAGTCTGTTAGGGAGGTTGAACTACATCAGCAGGTTTATTGCTCAGCTCACAACAACTTGTGAGCCTATTTTTCAAACTGCTGAAGAAGGATGCTGCGGTCGAATGGACTGAGAATTGTCAAAAATCATTTGATAAGATAAAAGGGTACTTGTCAAATCCACCTGTGTTGGTTCCACCTGAACCAGGGAGACCATTGATTCTTTATTTAATGGTCGTGGAAAATTCATTCGGTTGTGTACTGGGGCAACACGACATCACCGGCAGGAAGGAGCAAGCCATCTATTATCTCAGCAAAAAGTTTATGGCTTATGAGGTTAAGTACACTCACCTTGACAGGACATGTTGCGCCTTAACTTGGGTGGCACAGAAATTGAAGCATTATCTGTCGTCCTATACTACTTACCTCATTTCGCGCCTGGATCTGTTGAAGTATATCTTCCAAAAACCTATGCCCACAGGGAGACTGGCGAAGTGGCAAATATTACTCACAGAGTTTGACATCATCCATGTGATGAGGACTGCAATGAAAGCTCAAGCACTGGCTGATCATTTGGCCGAGAATCCGATCAATGAAGAATACGAGCCATTGAGGACGTATTTTCCCGACGAAGAAGTTATACATATCGACGAGCTGGAATTGACTGAAGAGTCGGGATAGAAACATTTCTTTGATGGGGCTCCAAATATGAAAGGAGTTAGAATATGAGCTGTACTTATTTCTGAAATAGGGCACCACTGCCCTATTACGGCTCATCTTCGTTTTTATTGTACCAACAACATGACTGAATATGTGGCATGCATTTTGGGTTTGTGATTAGCTGCAGACATGGATGTCCGGGACGTTTTGGTTTTGGGAGACTCGGACCTCCTGGTACATCAAATTCAAGGAGAATGGGAAACACAGGATTTGAAGCTCATGTTGTATCGACAATGTTTGCATGATCTTTGTCAACGATTTCGATCGGTGAAGTTTAGGCATATCCCAAGAGTCCATAATGAGGTTGCCGATGCTTTGGCTACCTTGGTAGTAATGTTACACCATCCAGATAAAATTCATGTTGATCCGTTGCAATGTTATACCATCCAGACATAATGAGGTTGCCGATGCTTACTATAATATGGTGGAAGAAGAATTTGATGGTGAACCATGGTTCCATGATGTCAAGGAGTACATCAGGATGTGGATATATCCAGCGCAGGCCACAAGAGATCAAAAGAGAGCCATTCGACAGTTGGCAAGTGGTTTTTTCCTCAGTGGAGGAGTGTTGTATAAAAGAACACCCGATCTTGGACTGTTAAGATGCGTGGATGCTAAGCAAGCTACGACAGTCATGGCGAAAATACACTCTGGAGTTTGCGGGCCGCACATGAGCGGATATGTATTGACAAAGAAGACTCTTCGAGCAGGATATTATTGGCTCACTATGGAGCGGGATTGTATCAGCTTTGTGCGCAAGTGCCATCAATGCCAGATACACGGAGATTTGATTCATTCTCCACTATCAGAATTGCACACAATGTCAGCACCATGGCCTTTCGTTGCTTGGGGCATGGATGTCATTGGGGCCATTGATCCAGCAGCATCCAACCGACACAGGTTCATCCTGGTGGCCATTGATTACTTTACCAAATGGGTTGAGGCTAAAACTTTCAAGTCTGTAACCAAGAAGGCAGTGGTTGATTTTGTACACTCAAATATCATCTGTCGATTTGGAATCCCAAAGGTAATCATCACAGATAATGGTGCTAATCTTAACAACAATTTGATGAAAGAAGTATGTCAGAAGTTTAAGATTACGCATTGCAATTCCACCCCATATCGTCCTAAGGCGAATGGAGCAGTTGAGACAACCAACAAGAACATAAAGAAAATACTGAGGAAAATGGTAGAAAGCTCCAAGCAATGGCATGAGAAGTTACCATTTGCGTTGTCGGGATATTGCACTACTGTTCGTACTTCAATAGGTGAAACTCCTTATTTGTTGGTATATGGCACTGAAGCAGTGATCCCTGCGGAAGTTGAAATCCCGTCCCTTTGGATTGTCGCCGAAGCTGAGATTGATGATGATGAGTGGGTCGAAACCCATTTGGAGCAGTTGAGTTTAATTGATGAAAAATGATTGGCAGTGGTATGTCATGACCAATTGTATCAAAAGAGGATGGCAAGAGCATATAACAAGAAGGTGCATCCCCGAAAGTTTGAAGTAGGGCAGCAAGTGTTGAAACGGATCCTTCCACATCAGGCTAAAGCAAAGGGAAAGTTCGCCCCGAACTGGTAAGGACCGTTCATTGTAACCAGAGTATTGTCCAATGTCACTTTATGTTTAACAGATATTGAAGGAAAATGCATAGATATGGCTATCAACTTTGATGCAGTCAAGAGATATTATGTATGACTTCTTTAGTATAATCATTGATTGTTTGTACTTGGCATTGTCTCGAAGGTTGAAATGACGAAGGCAATTTGTTCTGCTATCTAAACATTTTACTCTTTGTCCACCCTTTTGAGCCTTATTTATTTTATTTCATACCCCTCTTTTGGAATTAATAACCAAAAAGAAAGGAAAGATAAGAAAGAAAGAAAAAAAGTAAAGAAAAAGAAAACAGAAAGGAAAAATAATAATAAATGAAAAGAAAACTGTAACAACAAGGAATTAGGGTGAACTACGTTTGACCTAATTCCTTTTAAGGATACGTAGGTAGCTTCACAGCTCGGTCATAGGGAAATAAAACTAAAAAATCCCCAAGCAAGAAAATTGGGGCAGAAGTTAGGGTTGTAATGAGATAGTTGGTTCCAAAAGTTGTAATTATAACACGTTGGATTTGGTTTTAACTTATTGATACCCTTTTCTTTCCAAATCTATCCAAGAATCCGTATTAACATCCAATAAAAGACCTCCCGATCAGTCTCCGAAGGGGTGCCAAGACAAACAAGTAAAGATGATTCATACCAGGGACAATACTCCGATTTTAAGCAAGAAAAATGAAAAATGAGAGAGTCTTATTAGTGAAAACCCGCAAGGGCACTGTAAGGCGACGGAAGTTGAGAGAAAATGAAAATGAGAGAGTCTTATTGGTGAAAACCCACATGGGCATCATAAGGCTACAAGGAATTGAGAAAGGGACAAATGAAGTAAGATTGACGGCAAAAGATCCGTCAAGACGTAAAGTGGAACGAAGATGTGGATTCGGCAAAAAGCGTTGGGTTGGGAAAAGTTTGAGGCACAAAGCAAGACAATTGGGAAATGGATTGATTGAATAGGCTGGGTTGATTAATCCAAAATGCACAACATGATCATTGGGGACAGTTATCCCGTTCAGATAAGTTTTTTTTCTTTCTCAAACAATCTTCTAAAGGAAGATCTTCTTCTTTATTATTCATCTTTTGAAGTCATCGTATTTCATTTATTTTTTATAAGACCTTTCCGATAATAGTTTGTTTTTAACAAATAAGAAGGATTTTCAGAGTTTACTACCAGATTCCAAAGTGGTGCACAGCAAAGTGGGGCTAGGATAGGCCAAAGAGAAGGTGATGGGACGTAAGAGGCGTCATTGATAAACCAAATGATAAAGTAGTGGAGATTTCGTGAAAATATGGGATAGGATAAAAATCCAAAAAAGGAGGTCAACAGTTGGAAAAGTTTCAGATAAGAAGGTTAGAAGTGGGAAGCAACAGTTGGAAAGTTTACGGATAAGGAAGTAGTTAGAGTATCGGAAAGTCTCGACCAAGTTCAAGGCAGTCGAACGAAACAGAACACGGAAAGGAGCAGGGAAAACCATCCCCAGCAAGAGTATCACAACCAGCACCACATTTTAAACTGACGAGATTTTTCTTTGATTGAAATAGGGGCAGAAAAGTTTCTTTGTTTTTGTCAATTGTTTTGAAGTCAGGAGCCCGCCTAGAGAACAGAGACGTACCTTTCAAAGTCAAGAAGTCAGGAGCCCGCCTGGAGAATAGAGGCGTACCTTTTAAGTTGTTGAAGTCAGGAGGCCCCCTGAAGAACAGAGACGTACCTTTCAAGTTTTGAAGTCAAGAGCCCGCCTGGAGAATAGAGGCGTACCTTTCAAGTGTCAGCAGTCAGGACCCCGCCTGAAAAATAGAGGGAGTATAATTCAAATTTCAGTCTTCGAGTTTTATTAATATTTGGTAAAAAAGTTATGCACCAGCTACCAAACTAGGGCAGAAAATTTTCTTTGTTTTGTCCATTTTGTTGAGTCAGGAGCCCGCCTCGAGAATAGAGGTGTACCTTTAAAGTTTTGAAGTCAGGAGCCCGTCTGGAGAACAGAGGCGTACCTTTTAAAGTTTTGAAGTCAGGAGCCCGCCTGGAGAACAGAGGTGTACCTTTTAAAGTTTTGAAGTCAGGAGCCCGCCTGGAGAACAAAGGTATACCTTTTAAAGTTTTGAAGTTAGGAGCCCACCTGAAGAACAGAGGTGTACCTTTCAAGATCAAGCAGTCATGAGCCCGCTTGGAGAACAGAGGCATACCTATTCAAGTTTTGAACTCAGGTGCCCTCCTGGAGAACAGAGGCGTACCTTTCGAGTTTTGAAGTCAGGACCCGCCTGTATAACAGAGGAATACATTTCAAGTCAAGAAGTCAGGAGCCCGCCTGGAGAACAGAGGAATACATTCAAGTTTAGAAATCAGGAGCCCGCATAGAGAACAGAGGAATACATTTTAGTGTTGAAATCAGGAGCCCGCCCGGAGAGCGGAGAAATATAGTTCAAGTCAAGAAGTCGGTGCAAGACAGTAAAAAAAAAGGATTGTTGTAAGGAAATACAAGGCGACAAGGGAACAACGGTCGCGGAACAAATTTGAGAATAAGTCTTTGTAATTGATAGGCCATAGCTTAGCCTAGCTTCTTTATTTATTTTAGCATGGTATAATAAGGGGATCAGCAAGTAACAGCAGCAACAGCAACAGTAAACCACAGCTTCATGGTAGTTCCAGCTACCAAAATTTCCCGAACTACATTGACCTGATTCCTTTTTAGCCAAGGATATGTAGAAAACCTTTGAAGCAGAGGTTCGGTCAATTCTTTAAAAAATGCTTCACATGGAGTATTCAAACTGGCAAAAATCGCTCGTATCCGCTTACTTTATCTTTGCACGAAAACTCTTCGTGTTTACGGGCAAAGAGGAGCAGTTGTGAGCACGTGATTTTTGCCTCACATGAATTACTCCCATAACTCAAACAAAATTTTTTTTTTCATTATTTTTTAATTTTTGTGGATTTTCGTGATATGTTCTGTAATTGTTTGCATTTTTGTGTGCACGTTTATTTGATCAATTAATAAGAAAATACAAAAATATGTTGCAATTGCATTTAGGATTCAATTTTTACAAGTCTTTAGCCAAGTAATAATTGCTTATTTTACAAAAATGAGAAAATCACAAAAAAAAATATAGTGTAATTTGCACTTTTAATTTTAGCTTTTATTTTTAAATAGTTTTCCTTTTGATTTGTTTCTAATTAATTAAGTTAATTATCATTTAGGTGTAATTAGTGACACTATTGAGTTAATTATATTTTAAAATTTAATTTAGGAATTATATTAATTGTGAGAAAAGAAAAGAAAAAGGAAAGGAAAAGGATTTGTGTGAAAATGAAAGAAGGTTTGCGAAGTTGGGCCATGTTTAATAACTTAGGTCAGCCCAGGCAAAATTGCACACCCCACGCCCAATCGGTTCCCCAAACACCCCCGTCCAAACCGCCCCTTTACGCGGCCCAAACTCGTCCCAGTCCAGTCCGTCTCCCACTTAACCAAACGACGCCGTTTAAACGGCCTTTGATCTGAGTCGTTGAGTCGATTTGATCGAACGATCAAAATCCTTTGCCCTAAACTGTATTCAGCCACGACCTGTTCCATCAGAGACCAACTCGGTCTCAAAGGTGTCTGAACGACACCGTTTTGTTAAGTCAATCGATCCAAGTCGTTGATCTCAATTGATCGAACGGCTTGGATTCATTCCCCCCAGTATATAACACTCAAACACACCCAGCCCCCTCAGAAGACCTCCCCCCATCTCGTCTCTCTCGGGCTGAGAGACGGACCTGAAATCACCACCTCACACCGCCGCCTTCCGCCTGCCGAAAATCGCCTCCGGTGGCGGACGGTGGCCAATCCCTTCCAAATTTACACCACATACTCCTCGTCACCTCCCATTTCCAAACGCCCAATCCGTTTTTCTTGAATCATTCCAGATCTCTTCGAATATTAGATCAAAGAGTCAACCCCAAACCCTAACTCGTCCAATCACCTCCAAAATAATACCATACGACCATCGTGCCTCCCTCACCCCAAATCCCATGTCTGTTTCCCTCGAATCACCCCGAAATCTGTCGAATATCAATTTAAAGCTAGGAACCCTAGCACCGCAATGAGATTCCCCGGTGGCGGCGCCACATCCAAACCCCATCAAATCAACACCCGATAACCCCCAGGACTCCCTCATATCAAGTCCATCGTTAGTTTCCCTCGAACATATCCAGAAATCCTTGAATTTCAAGTTCGAGCCCTGAAGTCCCCAAAGACCAAAACAGTGGGTATATGAAGGTTTTGAGGTCAGAATCGACCTTAGCCGGGTGTGCTCGTGCGAGAACACTCGTTTAAGGTCTATTCAGGCCTCAAATTCAAAGAAAACTGGAAGTTTACTTTGGGACAGTGTTCAAACAGAGGTAGGTTTCCTAATTCTAGTTTTTTTTATTTATAAATCCTCTTCTACTCCTTTCTTTTAAATTAGAAGGTTTATGTGATAGGACATGTGCTGTAAATTTTGTTATAGTTTAATTTATATTTCTTTCTTTTTTTCGAATTAAAGGATTGATTGTTGATTTTGTTTGGTTTGCTTTGATTGTTATTTCACTTCTGCTTCATCTTCTTTTCTTCTTTGAGCAATTCGATTAAGTGTTCGAATTAGGTTTATATTGTTTCTAATAGGCAGCATATCAGTATTCTTGTGATGTTTGTTTCTTTGTCAAAAAATAATTTTGTTAAATATGTCTAGGGTCGAATCTCAAATATGTTCTCCATTTCCTGTTTCTTGCTAATATCAGTTTAGATTATTCATGTGTGAGGATTATGTCTGATTCCATGATTAATCTATTTAGGTTTCAGAGTGATACCATTTGATTCTGATTGCTTAACTAATTCTGTTTTGGAGAATTAATTGTCATGTGTTTAAGTATTCAGAGCTCTAAAGATAATTAACAGGGGATTTTAAGGGGGTAATTAAAAGAAGTAGGGGTTCAACTTAGGGGCTGCTAGTTGAATAGGAGGTACATTAGCTGTTTTAAAATAAGAAGACACTAGCTTAGTGGAAGTGGATTAAAAATAGAAAAGATAAGGTAATAATGGGTAGTGCACTAATGGAATGCCACTAAAGAGGTTTAAAATCAGAATAAAAAGTGGACAATTAGAAGAAAAAAGGGGAAGACAGAGACAAACTCTGAAAAATTTAGAGAGAGTTTTGAACATTCTAAAAATTGAGAGTATTGAAGGAAAATTCTAGGCATTAAGTGATCAGTAGTCTGATGTATACACATACTAATACACATTGAGAAAAGAGGAAGAATTTCAAGAGCTAAAAATACAGAGAAAAGAACTCTAAAGAGCTAAAAGTCCTGGAAAATCATTGAGTCTTGCTGGTAGTTTCAGAAATTTTTCATAGTGTTGAAACAATTTTTTGAAAGTTGATAGCTGAAATGAATTGAAATCAAGTCAAGTTGAGGTCTTCTGGTTCATTGTTGGTTTTGAAGTTGAATTTCTAGATTGTTTTGATTCACTTTCTGGATTCATAACTGGTCGAAAAATTGTTGGTTATTGCTCTGTGGTTGCTGCTCTTTCATCTTTTTCTTTGTTTCTTCTATATCCAGGTATCAACCCTAGTTCTCTTATGATGTAGCTTTCAATTTGAAGATGAAATAAAGTCCATGCTGACTTCTCAATTTTTTGTTCATTCATCTGATTCAATGTAGTTCAGTTAGTTTCTATTTATTAGCTAAAATTTTCATGTTATAATTAATTTTAGACTGTTATAAGACTTGGGAGTAGATTGTTGATCAAGTTAAATTCAGGATACGTATACCTGCTGGGGAATAATGTAAATAGCATTGTGATTTGTTTGATGAATAGTCCATTTAGGCTTTAGTAATACGTTAATTGTATTAAGTTGAGCATGTACTCATATATGTTAGTTTTGCATAATGTTTTTTTTATTTCGTGGGTATTGGAATTATGTGTGAGGGGAAGGATTGGTCGAGATTATTGTAATAATAGAAGCAGATGTCAGTTATTTGGTTGTTGATGTTGTGCATGCTCAATTTAGATTAGTGGGGTTCAATTTATAATACTCAGTTAAGGGCTTGAAATATAGAAGCATCAGTAGTTCATTTTCAATTCCAGTCCACGAATCAATTTTTTTTTATAAAAAAATGCAATTGATACTGCTGTTTTGGAAAGTAAATTTCATAAATAGGCACGTTAGGTAGCAGCAAATGTTGTATTTGAATATAAGTACAAAATTGAAAATTAAAAATCAATATACATTTGTTTTGAATGGGTTTGAATTGTCTATTCGCTTACAAATCGTTAAGTCCAATTTTTTTATTTGAAATCAGTGTTGTGAGGTTTAATTTAAAATCAATGTATGATTTGGGCTTATATTTTTGGGCCAAAGCTTGCCAGGTGAGGCCCAGTGCGGGGCAGTCTTGTATAAGGCTTAATGGATTTCATTTTTTTGGGCCAATTTTGAACCCAATATTCTGAAGACCTTATTCAAGCCATGGTTTTAAATTTATAATGCAAGTTTTGGGCCTTCCAAGTTAAGTGTCAAACTTGAATTAAGAGATTCTACTCTTGTTGAAATTTGAACTTGATATTGAGGTCCGAATTCCTTGAATGCTTTTTAATAAGTAGTAATTAATAATGCCAATCAATTGAGCTTTTTTAGAAATAATACTTAATAGATAATATTAGTTCCTCTTTAGTATATTCTTTAAAAATAAATTGAGGTGTGCCGTGACAAATAAAATTTTAAAAGGCATGGCCCTTGCTTAATTAGTGATTTAATCTTTAGAATTCGAGGAGTGTCATCCAGCTAATTTTCATGGTCCCTTTGCACAAATTAAAAATGCGTAGTTGCTTTAGGTGCGTTCTTTAATAATTTTACTTCCCTAAAACTCGGGTGAATATTTATGTGACCCAAATTCAAATCTCAGCGATGTTAAAATATGTCATAAACCACGGGTGCATTTATGTGACGTGGTTTGAGACATATTTTAATAGCGTTGCAATTTTCTCTTAAAAATGAATAAAAGCGGTTAAAAGTTAAAATTTACGCATAGGTTCATAATTGTTTAAAAACAGATAATTTAAGCCGATATGACAGTTGAGTGATCAGGCTAGAACCACGGAACGCGGGAATGCCTAACACCTTCTATCGGGTTAACATAATTGCTTACTCGGATTTCTGGTGCGCGGACTGTTAAATAGAGTCATTATTTTCTTCGATTCGGAATTTGAACCGGTGACTTGGGACACTATAAATCTCCCAAGTGGCGACTCTAAATTCTTTAAATAAATAAATTTCATTTCGATTATCCTTTAATTGAAAAAACTCTATTTATTATTACCCCTTCCGGGGGTGTAATGGAAAAAGGAAGTGTGACATTTATGCCCCGATAAAAAGCTTCTTGTATCATCACCTCGGTCATGTCATAATTAGGTCACTCCTTCACCATTGTTCTATAAATTTCACATATCTCGGGCAAAGGTTCTGTTCGCTCTTGCTTGAAGGCTAGAATTTCATCCCGAAGAGCCGCCATATGACTTGTAGATAAGAACTTGGCAATAAATTTGTCCGCCAATTCATCCCATGTGGTGATATAATGATTGGGGAGCCTTTCTAACCAATCCAACGCTTTACCTCGAAGAGAGAACGGGAAAAGCCTCAATCTCAATGCATCCTCGGATACGTTTGTTTGCTTTCTACCCAAGCATGTATCAATGAACCCCTTCAAGTGCTTGTATGCATTTTGATCGGAGGCGCCCGTGAAATGCCCTCTTTGTTCGAGCAAGGTCAACATAACATTTACGATTTGAAAGTTCCCCGCCCGGATTCGGGAAAGAACAATAACACTGGCGTACCCTTGATTATGGAGAACTCTAGGGGCCACTCTCGGCGGTGGCGGAGGAGGGTCTGGAATATTCTCATTCGGATTAGCATTTGCATTGGCATTTCTGCCTCTCCTTTGAGCTTGAGGTAAGACCTCATATTGTTCTAGATCCTCTACCTCCTCCCTCGCTATCACATTGCCGAGAGGGTCATTTGCATTGAGAGCCATTTGTACCTGATTGATCGACACAAACAAAATTAGTAAACAAGAAGAAAAAAGAAGCAAAACACAAAACTAGCTAAACAGATAGTCAACACTGTAAGCTCCCCAGCAACGGCGCCAAAAAATGATCGCTGCCAACTCGACGCTACACCAAGGTAGGAAGAGCGAGTCGCAATATCTTTACCCGAACAGAGGTCGGGATCGATTTTCTCAGGGAGCTAGTAGTGGAGTTGGATTTTCTGTCTAGTCTAGAGATGTGTTTGTACTCCTAATGTCACTACAAACATTTTTGGTTTTTGATTTTTATAACTACTATTGTAAAACTAATGATTAACACTAAATTATGCTATGAGAATATTGCTAAGTTGTATTTAATATAGAAAAAGGCACTAGGGTCGTGACACTACCTAGGTGGCTAATTGACGGGTAGAACTTACTAAGGGTAGATTGATATATTTGGGGCTTATGCTATAACCATTGCACAATTGTACTCACTCTCACACCTCTCGGTTGAGAGAGTGATTTCGACCAATTGACTCTCTCGGGACCAATTGGGTAGGCCAATTTGATCAAGCAACTAGGGTTCAAGTAGGGTGATTACTCTCTAGAGATTTAACCCATTAATTGGGACTATCATTTCTCACGAGTCCATCCCAATTCCTTGTTGGGTCAATTTTGGGGTCATAAACTCTCTTTTTCAATAAGAGTCAAACCCAATAAGCTTGAATCTATGTTTGCAACCACAAATTCGAAATTAAAACATAAAATCAATGCAAATAGCAAACACCCATAGTCAATCTAACCCTAGATAGCAACACCCATCAATTACCCATACTAGGGTTGAGCCACAACCCTAGCTAATGGGTTTAGCTAATCATGCTAGATACAGAAATTGAAGAAATAGATGAAGAACTAAGCTAATTAATTGATTACCAAGAATAAACTACAATAATAAAGAGCAAAAGTGCCGAAAATGGCTACAATATCGAGTCTCACGAGCTCAGCTGCGTTCAGAATATAAAACTTGACCTAAAAATGGTAAAATGTTCTATTTATACTAGACTGAAAAACTGGACAAAAATACCCCTGCATGGTCAGTGCGGACCGCGGCCGCACTAGCTCTTGGACTTCTGATTTCTGCTTCTCTGAAGTTGAGGATCACGGACCGCGTGGAAGTACACCGCGGCTGCGGTGGAAGTTGGCGCGGCCGCACATAAAGGAGCGCGGACCGCATTGCTTGAAATTGTCAAAATGTTATCTCTCTGAATCTCTGCTCCGCAAACCGCGCAAAAGAGTAGCGCGGCCGTGGATCCTGACCGCGGACCGCGCAGACGTGTACCACGCATGCGCTACCTCCGACTTGAATATGACAACTCTTTGAACTTTCTAGTGCGGCCGCATTCGCTTTTGCGCGGTCCGCACTAGGTACTTTTTTCCTCAATTCACTTAGTCTTTGACACTTGAGCAGGTTTCACTCCTTTTTTAGCTGATCTTAGACATTTATCATTTTTTCGATCAAACCTGCAATCAAGCATAACTTATGAGCATTTTGGGGTTATTTTGTAGCAGTTTATAACTAAAGCATAGGGAAGTAGAGGCATAAAACATGTTAGAATCCCAACTTATCAGCCACGCTCATGGAGGTGAGGCTTGAGGAGCGCATCAGTGAGATCGACCGGGAGGTAGGGGTGTTCATAAAAATCTGAAAAATCGAACCAAACCGAAAACCAAATCAAACCGATTAAATAAATGATCAAATTTGGTTTGGTTTTGGTTTTAATCAGAAAAAATCGAAAAAACCCGAACCAAACCGACTATAGTAGTAGCTATTTCAAATTTACTTATACCTATATATATATATATATGTATATTTTTATATAAAGTTTTAAAAATTTAATGGTAAATGTTGATAGTTTTCACTTTTGGTATAGTTCTTTACCTTTACATTCTAGTTTGATTGGTAGTTTTCTTTTGTTAAGTGCAAGAATCCATTTCATGTTAAAAATAATATATTTTTAATTTAGTCCTTAAAATATTCATCACTACTTGATTCAATTATAATCAATCTATCTTGGTAAATATTAGATTTCTCAAAGGGCAATTGATTTGATAGTGTTACGTTGAAAATGTGGTCTCCGAAATATGTGTTTGGTAGTGTATGTATTATATTTAAGAAAAAATCGATAAATAACCAAAAAAGCAGAAAATCCGACATAAACCGATCGAGAAAAAACTAACTTAATTGGTTTGGTTTGGTTCTAATATTTGAAAAACTGACTTACTTGGTTTGGTTTCTTTTTAGGGAAAAACCGATCCAAACTGAACCATGAACACCCCTACCGGGAGGCATTGGTTCTGGGAGATCGGGTCGCAGCTCTAGAGGCAGAAAAAGAGCGGCTGTTGGCTCAAATTGAATCTTCCTCTGCCACTGTTCCTCGCCATTTTCACGAGCTTTGGGTTTACGTCGAAGCCCAGCGGGATATATACAAGAGTTTGTGGGAGGCTGGCAATGTGACCGAGGCTGAATATGAAGAAGCGCGGGTGAAGGCGCGGGAGTATCGCGTAAATTGCGCGTATGACATGGTGACTCCAGAAGCCTATGAGGGTGCGGACGCCGAAGGAGATTTTTCCGGAGATGATGATGGAGAGAGCGGTGATGATGATGCCGAATAGAGAGAGAGTAATCTTGATCTGTTTTCTGTTTGTTGTTCTCTTTTTTATATTCGTTGTCGGTTGTCGTTGTTCTTTTCTTCTTCTTTTCTCTTCTATTCTCTTTTTTTTTATTGTTGACTTAGGCTTTTTGTAATCTGCGACCGTTTGCGCGGTGACTTTGTATAAAGAAGAGTTTTTTGCTGTTATTTACCATGTACTTTGTCTTTGTTTTTGTTTTTTGTGACTTCGGCACGAGATAGATTCTCGTACGGCGAGTCTCAGTCTTTTTTTTTTGTACCTTCTGATGGCCCTTGGCCTTAGGAATATTTCGAATTTTATCTTTGGCGATGGCTCATGGCCTTAAGGGAGCGATTTCGAACCTTTGTAATATTAACCCATCGTTATTCGATCGAGGTCGAACTCTTTTGGTAAAGGCCCTTAGCCTTTAAGGGTGTTATTTCGACTTATCGAAATATCAACCCGTCGTCATTCGATCGAGGTCTAACTCTTCTTTTTAGAGAAGGCCTTTGGCCTTAAAAGGTGTAATTTCAAAGTTATCGAAATGTTAACATGTCGTCATTCGATTGAGGTCAAACTCTTCTTTTTAGCGAAGGCGCTTGACCTTAAAGGATGTTATTTCTAACTTATCGAAATGTTAACCCATCGTCATTCAATCGAGGTCGAACTCTTATTTTTGGCGAAGACACTTGGCCTTAAAGTGTGTTATTTTAAACTTATCGAAATGTTAACCCATCGTCGTTCGATTGAGGTCGAGCTCTTCTTTTTGGTGAAGGCCCTTGGCCTTAAAGGGTGTTATTTCGACTTATCAAAATGTTAATCGTCGTCGTTCGATCGAGGTCGAACTCTTCTTTTTAGCGAAGGCCCTTGGCATTAAAGGGTGTTATTTCGACTTATCGAAATGTTAACCCATCATCGTTCGATCGAGGTCTAACTCTTCTTTTTTGCGAAGGCCTTTGGCCTTAAGAGTCTTATTTCGACTTATTGAAATGTCAACCTGTCGTCGTTCAATCGAGGTCGAACTCTTCTTTTTGGCGAAGGCCCTTGACCTTAAAGGGTGTTATTTCTGTGATGACTAAATTCTGCATTCCGAGGCCTTAAAAAACTTTTTCTATCTCATCTCAATTTGCGTGCGCAGTCCGGACGCGTAGCCGGAAAGCCAATATGTTAAAATCTTTGAAAAATGATGAATTTTGACTTTAAAATGAATTTAAGTTGACTTCGGTCAACATTTTGGGTAAATGGACCCGGACTCGGACCCATGATTTGGTGGTCCCGGAGGGTCCGTAGGAAAATATGGGACTTGGGGCTATGCCCGGAATTAAATTCTGAGATCCCAAGCCCGAGAAATAATTTTTTAAAGAAAATTATTTTCTAGAATATCTATGAGTTTTTGAAAGTGAAATGTATTTAAAATTTGATGGTATCGGGCCCGTCATTTGATTTCGGAGCCCGTTACAGATCTTATATATGATTTGAGTCGAACCTGTGAAATTTGGTAAGAAACGGACTTGAAATGATGTGAATCAGACCGTATTTGGGAAAATTGAAAAAATTGAAGTTCTTAAGAAATTTCATGATTTTGGTGCTAAATTCATAGTTGTTGATGTTATTTTGGTGATTTGAATGCACGAGCGAGTCCGTAAAATATTTTTAGGTTGGTGTGCATTTTTGGTTTGGAGCCCCGAGGGATCGGGTGAGTTTTGGATAGGCCATGAAGTAAAATTGGACTTGGGAAAATTGCAAGTTTCAGTTGTTCTATCGGAGGCCTGCAGGCTTCGTGTAATCGTGTTCTAGCGCTCTTTTTGAGGGGTAATCGTATTCTTTGTCTTTGATCTGGAAGAGACTAGGAAATTTCACTAAGAAATCTCCACAGACGGTGCCAAATTATTTGACTCAAAAGATATTGTAACCTTTTTGAATAAATCAATCAAAGAAAATAATGGGGTAAATCTTAGTCAAACATAATAAACTCCAGATCAATAAACTAATTGAAAGAACATCATATAAGATGAGGTGAAGACAATCAATCATGCTTCCATTAATCAAAGGAGGAGAACATCTTACATATTTTCTTGGAGATTGCTTCATTCTTCAATCCATTTATTAAGATTACAGAGGAGAGAAGGATAGAGGCTCAAATTCGCCTCCCCTCTGCAGATTTTCTCCCTGCCCTATATATAGTCGTGGACTTCTTGCTATGTACTTGATCTGATGCATTTCCATACCTCATCTGCCTCGGTCGCTCTTTGAAGGCTCTTCCTTCGCGCTTCAACGGAAGTCGTGAGGGCAGGATATGGGATAGGCCCTATCGTTCCTCGTTGCCTCGGCCTTTGAATGGGACGTTGGTCGGCCTGACCGTAGTTGTCAGATATACAGCTTCTACGACTCAAACCCGTGACATATTGATCACACAAAAATAAATTTAAATATCTAAAGCTAGATAAAATAATTAATTATTATATCCCAAACTCTATATTTGGAATTCGGCAATGTTTGTCATGTGGGTGAAACTCAAACCGTCTCTAACACCTACGTCAGCATTTTCCTTTTATTTTTTCATCCACGTCTTTATTTTCCTATCCACTTTTTTTGACTACTGAGTTGCGTAATATGTATATCACTTCCCTTCATTCCTATCCTAAATAACCTATCAATTTCTTTTTTATATTTAGAATAAATTTAACTTTAACTCTTTTAGTTTATCTTTAATAAAATAATATACTAACTTGTTTTATTGTATTTTTGTCACGCTTCTCCAAAGCTCTATATATATATATATATATATATATATATATATATATATATATATATATATATATTAAATTTTAAGTGTTTGACCAAATTTATAAAAGAAAAAAAAGTAGAACCAAAAGCAATTTGGAGAAGCAAAAAAAATAGTTTCACTCCAAAAAAAATTATGAAAAATATTTTTGAGAAAAATATATTTTGGAACAGTTTTTAAAAGCTTGGCTAAACACTAATTGCTACTCAAAAATATTTTTTAAATTAATTAGTCAAACACAAAGTGATTCTCACCAAAATTACTTTTGAAAAAAGCACTTAAAAAAAATAATTCTAAAAATAAATTAATTTTTGCGGCTTGGCAAAACAAACTTTAGACTGCGAACTTCTAAAATCTTTTTTCTTGTGTTAAGATTCATAGTAAGTCAAAGTACATCATATAAAATAGGACAAAGAATATAATAATTAATTGAATTGATATCTAACAAGTGGAAATTAGCAATGTTTATAATGTGGGTGAAAACTCAAATTTCTCTCTCACGTCTCCATTTTCCTATCCACTATTTGGTTCATCCCTTTTTCTGTGAGAGTGTTTAATTTAACAAAAAAAAATTAAAAATAAAACTTTCGAGACGTAGACTAAGTTGGGCGTTTGGACATAAGAATTGCAAATTTTTTAAGAAAAAGTGATTTTTTTAAAAGTAAAAATTGTATTTAAAAACTAAAGTTGTGTTTGGACATAAATATAATTTTGGATTGTTTATTAAGTTTTTACGAGTGATCTGAGTGAAAATTTTTAAAAAATAGCTTTTTGGAGTTTTTCAAAGTCGAAAAATATCAAAATTCATTTTCAAGTGACAATTAAAAATTTATGGCCAAAAACTATTTTTAAAAAAAAAGAAAATTTTCTATGTCTAACCAGGCTCTCTCTCTCTCTCTCTCTCTCTCTCTCTCTCTCTCTCTCTCTCTCTCTATATATATATATATATATATATATATATATATATATATATATATATATATATATATATATATATATATATATATATATATATAAAGTATCAAAATTATTTTTATAACCAAAAAATAAATAAGAGGTATGAAAGTTCTGCATTATTAGGAATTGACAGTGGGGGTAGTTTTGAGAATTTTGGATTCCATTTAATCTAGTAAGTATTTTGCTTTTCCTTTTGAAAATATTACCAAAAGTATTTTTATTCCAGTCTATGACTTTTAAACAAAAAATTTCTATGGCTTTAGTGATATTTGGTTGGTCCGACCAAGAGTTTTCCACTAAAGCTCTAAACGTGAGGTGTGACAGCCACATAGTTTCTATTCTAAATATATTATTGCTGGTAGAGAAACTTTTAAAAATTCTGGCTTGATTGGGCAGTGGTCCGAATGGCTTCTAGTTATATGCTTGATATTTGCGTCTTGGAATAGTTCTAACCATTCTGTGTTTGCAATACATCTATCAAGTCTTTCCATAATTATGTTTTTACAATTTTTGCTCTTATTAGTCCAAGTGAATCTTGACCCTTTGAATCCTAAGTCTACAAGGCCACATTGGTTCATACAATCTAAGAATTTGGATACTCTATTATAGTTAATAGGCAACCCTCCATATTTTTCCGATGCACATGTGACTTCATTAAAGTCACCCGCGACTAGCCATGGACCCTTATAATTTTTTGCTACTGTTTTTAAATTTTTCCAGAGAATTAATCTTTCTTCCATAAGGTTACTAGCATATATAATAGAACATAACCAGTTTTTTGTTGAGTTTCGTACCTTTACCATGGCGTGTATCTCTTGATCCGTTCCTCCAATTTGGTCTACCATAGTATCTCCATTGTTCCACATGAGCACAATGCCTCCCGAGATCCCATTAGCTGGCATTTGAATTATGCTATAGTACCCGAAATCATGAACCAAGATATAGTGATCCTCCATTTTTTTTCCAGTTGTGCTACTAAACTAAGACGATGGTAATCCAGCATAGCTCTAAAAGCTCTCCTAAATTCCGTGCTATCTGCTCTACGACAGTTCCAAATAATCATATTCATGCTAATGTTTCTGGTTGGTACACCTCTATCCTGGCTACTTGAGGAGTTGTGGTTGCTCCTCATGCTTTCCTGTTGTGTCCAATAATGGGTGAACATTGTTGGTACTAACACCACTGCATGTTGGTAGATGCTCGGTGGATTCACCTTCCTGATAGAGATGGAGCATTTTCTCAAATCCACTGGGCAGCTTAAGATGAATCTTTTTTCTCTTCTTGCTTGGAATGCCATTGTTTTTGGGTATCTTAACACTCCGTGATCCACTATTCTTTCTGTTGGAATTTCTTCCTCTTTTTCCTCCTCTTCCATCGCATTTTGGTTCTGAGTTTGTGGGGTTGGAGATGCTGCTTGAGTTTGGTTCGATACCTGGAGGGTTGACGGTGGTAGTAATGTTTGTGTTTAGTTCGATACTTGAAAGGTTGAGTGTGGTATTATCCTGGGCAGTAGGGTTATGGGGTTGTTGTTGTTGGGTTGGGATAATGGCTATGTTTGGGCAGTATTGATGTTGGAAGGTATGGTTTGAGGGTTTGCATGGGACGAGTACATGGGAAGATTTGGGTTGTGCATGAAGGACATGGACTGTTGGTGCCCTACATGAGAGCTCCATGAGGAGGGGTGGGGACCCATATTCATTTGCATGGGCTGCTGGGGGCTCAACCATGGACGGATCATTATGTTGTTCAAGACTAGTTGCATCCCTTCCGTCACAATCTGGGCTAGGTATGAAGGGTCCCTTATTTGGATTATTAGGTCCCTCCCTTCTAGTTGAAGATTTATGTTGAGAGCATGTCCCGTGAGGCCCCATTCCAGCCAAGATTGGGGGGCATGGTCCGGTTGTATTGGTTTTGTAGTGAAAATCAGGGGTGTTTGGGGTTGTAGTGGAGTTTGTGGCCTTATCCATACATTTCTCCTTGGCCGTTGGTATCTCCTGTTGTGGTTGAGAGGTAGCCTTGGCATCATGTATTTTGTTTTTACTAAGGGTTGGGTCTGTTTTAAAGTTGGAGTCACTACTATTGGGAGGGAGGTTGTTTATATCCGTTATTACTGTGTAGAGGTCAACATGTGCTTCTAAAGTTTTGTCTATCCTAGGAGTTAAGAAGTCTTGTACATTAATGGTGTTATGACTTGAGGTTGACATGGATTGAAGTTGATTTGTAATAGGGATTTGTTGTATGAGCTTGGAGTCACGCATAGGCAGGTTGGATGGTGTTGTTTGTGGGCTACCTAGGTTTGCATTAAAGAGGGTGGTAAGCTTTTTGTAGGTATCTTAGGGTCTATATCCATGCCTTGTATTTTGTTATTATCTACCATTGGAACAATAGTTGGAACTAAGGGGCTGTCATTAGAGTCTTTTGTCTTGTGAGAGTTATTGCCCAAGGGGTTATGTGAGTTATGAAGAGATTTAATGTCTTCTATGTTAGCAGTGGCAAGATCCTTAGGGTAAAGGCAAGAGAAGGGATTTTTATTGTGACGTTGATATGCAGAGTCTTTAGGTACTATATTATCTACTTTTTGGTTTTGGGCTGTAGGGTTCTGACATTGGGTGATTAGAGCATTACCTACAGATTTTCTACTGTCCAATGTGTCTTTGCTTTCCTCAGCATTGATGGAAAGCTTTTGTTCTTCTCTAGTTTCAGACCTTTGCCATTTTTGGGTACTGGGGATATTTTTTTGGGTAGTCAACACCCTAGGGTGTTCTAGGTCGTTACTAGTAGAAATTTTTGCTTGTTTTTTATTTTTATTTTGGTGTGAGACAATAGTCCATTGGTCTATCTTTTGGGTAAGTGTATCCACCATGTGAGGCTTGGGCATGGTATTGGATGATCTTGCTTCCTGTAGTTCTACTGGTTTGTATGTTTGATGAGGGTAGCTGCTAACGTTGTGTCCAAGTCTTCCGCAGTTTGTGCATAGGAGGTTAAATCCCTCGTAGGTAATTTATTGTATGTGTTTGCCAATCACAATATAGGTTTTAAGGGGTTTTTCTATAGGTACCATTACACAAAGTCGAGCATATTTACCCCTTAGTACGGATTTGGTACATGCGTCAATGCGTACTAGTTGTCCCAGCTTCCGTCCAATTTTTTGAAGGATCTCGTAGTCATAGAATTCAGTGGGCAGTTTCGGGAGCCTTGCCCATATGGCTGAGTAAGTTAAAGCAGCTTTGGAGGCTACGAACCTAGGCTCCCATTTTCTTACTGTGAGAAATTGGTTCCCTATGAACCATGGTCCTTCATGGAGGGCCTTGTTATAATTTTTATCTTTGGTAAATTTTATTAAGTAGTAGTCGCATCCCAGGTCTACTAGGGATAGGTTTTCAGTTGGTTTCCATATTGCATGGAATTTTTTTTGGATAAATTGGTAGCCAATTCTCCTTCCAAACATTTTGATGATAAGAGCATTGGTCCAGTTCTTGTATATGCGCTCCTTGTTCGATGAGGTAATGGGTATGAAGAGCTCCGAGTTAGGGTAGTTATTTGTTTTATCCTCATGTACATAGGAGACCATATTTTTTTGGACTTTGACTTGGCTTCCTTCAGGTTCCTTATTTGCTTCATTGCCCGCTACCAAGGTGTCCAGGAAGGTCATCCTCTTTGTAGTATTTGTTATGTCCTTTGTTCTAGTTCCAGTTTTATCCCCGTGTGTTTCTTTGCATATTTCCATGTCCATTGGGGTGGTTGTAGTGATGAGAAATCCCGGTGTTGTCCCAGTGATTTCATGCTCGTTTGATACAGGTTGACTGGAGATCTCGTTAGCTTGGTTATTTTTTAACATGTCGTTTGCGTCCATGGACTTTTTTCCGTTAGTGTTAATCTGACTAGTGATGATATTTAAGGAGCAAAGGATGGGGTATAGGAAATATTTAGAAGGGAGGAAGGGAGAAAGGAGGAAACTCTTTTAGAGAGAAGGTGGAGCCTTTCTCTCTAACCCATTAGTTAGTATAAAACGAACTCCTACATGAGTATAATATTGTACGCAGGCAAGAGGAGGATTTTTGAAAGCTTAAATCCGGGATTCAATGGATCCAGGATGGTGATGCAAACACAAAAATTTTCCACATCACCACCATGCAAAGAAGAAGAAAAAATAAAATTATTTTTTTAAAAGACTGAGCTGGAAATTGGATCCAAGAGCAAAAACCCATCAAGGACCATATTATTGACTACTAAAAAAATCTCTACACCACAGATCATAATCAATCACTACTCAACAATACCCACCTCTCCTATAATTTCACAATTAAGGATCAGGATCACCCATACCTTAGTAGTATCCTCTCTACAGAAGAAATTATGAGGGCACTAGACTCTTTTCAACCTTACAAAGCTCCGGGGCCGGATAGACTCCATCCGTTTTTATACCAAAAGTATTGGAAGGAGACTAGCAAACTTCTCATAAAATTTTGCCAAGATTCCTTCTCAGAAAAAAAAATGCTTAAAAGCATGAATAATACACTAGTCTGCCTAATACCTAAAAGCGAGAATGCTGAGACCATTAGACAATATCGACCTATACGGCCTATAAAGTCATCACTAAGATTATAGCAAATCGCATTAAAACACTCCTGCCCACCCTTATCCATCCTACCCAAACTAGCTTCATAAAAGGAAGAAGGGCTGTGGATAATGCACTAATCATTAATGAGGTACTACATCACTTCAGGAATACTAAAGGAAAAAAGTCAAAAATGATGATTAAAATAGATTTGGAAAAAGCATTCGACAAAATAGAATGATCTTTTGTTCGATTTTCCCTAATCT
Source organism: Nicotiana glauca (assembly GCA_026770625.1). Classification (NCBI taxonomy): domain Eukaryota; kingdom Viridiplantae; phylum Streptophyta; class Magnoliopsida; order Solanales; family Solanaceae; genus Nicotiana; species Nicotiana glauca. The sequence goes on along the minus strand of MU702956.1, from coordinate 38,278 downwards.
CCCTGAATTTTCCTCCGGACCTTATCAAACTCATCATGTCCTGCATCTCTACCACCTCCACCGCTATTCTTATTAATGGATCTAGAACGAATTTCTTTGAACCATCTAGGGGTATTAGACAAGGGGATCCCCTATCCCCATACATCTTTATCATCTGCATGGAAATGATTTCTAGGTTAATAGACGGCAAAATTGACTGTTGTAGATGGACCCCAATCAAAATTAACCCCAAAAGCCCGAAACTCTCACATCTCTTCTTCGCTGATGATCTTATTCTCTTAGCTGAAGCCAACCAAAAAAGCTATAACTCTATCATAGACATTATCAACAAGTTTTGTAACACTTATGGACAATCTATTAATTTTGATAAATCAAAAATTGTGTTCTCAAAGAATACACCTATTAATCACAAAGACCACATCAGCAGATGCTTTTCAATGAATTATACCAATAACTTCGGAAAGTACCTAGGTTTCCCTATGCCAAGCACCAACCCCACTAAAAAAGACTGCCAGTTTATCCTAGATAAACTAAACAATAGACTAACATGCTGGAAAACAAAATTCCTAAATATGGCAGGTAGGACAACCCTCATAAAAGCCACCCTAGCCACAATCCCAAACCACGTCATGTAGATTTATGATCTCCCCAAAACAATACCTAACAAGATTGACTCTATTCAGCGAAATTTCCTATGGGGTAGCACGGAGGAAAAAAAGAAATGTCATCTCGTAAAATGGAGTATAGTTACAAAGCCTAAAAAACAAGGGGGTCTAGGAATTCCTAACACCCATATGAAAAATTCCTCCTTCAATGCAGCTCTAGCGTGGAGATATAGAGGCAAGAAAGATGGTTATGGACCAAAATTATACATAGTAATTACAACCACAGGAAAAGCAATAATATAGGCTCCCACACTTGGAAAGTAATTAAAAAGGATAATGAAATATGCAACGCCAATACTAAATGGCTATTAGGTGATGGGAAAACCATAAACTATGGCATGACAATTGGATTAATCAATCAGGAACTCTCAGGGAATTCATCCAAGGCCCCATACAAGCTGGGGAGCTTGACCAAAATCTATCCTGCCTCATTAAAAATGGAATGTTTGGCCTCAAAAGCCTATCCTTCGAACTCCCCCCGGACATTGTCTCTAAGATCAACTACAACTATATAAAATAAACCGGACCCTCTAGGGACTCATACACTTGGAATTCTATAAATCACAACTTCTTCTCAATCAAAGCTGCATATGAAGCTGTCTCAGAATACACAAGCAATCCGAAAAACTTAGCCTGGATATGAAAAATCAACTCTTTAAATAAGCTAAATTTTTTCCTGTTGACAATCTTTTGGGATAGGCTACCCACTAAAGAGTTGCTAAAAAATAGAGGAATTTGCCACGAAAACACTTATAACATTTGCAACAGGTAAGCAGAGGACATAGAGCATATTTTCTTCCAATGCAACTACTCTAGGCAAATCTGGCATCTCCAAAATTGGCTTAAGAACAAACTCCTATCGAAAGCCGTTTTTGATAATTACCTTCGTTGGGCAGATTTTCTCCCATTCCTCTTATGGCATATATGGAATTTTAGAAATGGAACCCTCTTTGAAGGAAATAAAGCACCCATCAACAAATGCCAACCCATCAGTAGGGCCATGGAATTTCTCTACATGGCAAAAAATAATTACTTAAAACCTGCCAAAGAGTGGGAGGAATAGGAGAGGTGTTTAGAGACAAAAGGAGGAACTGAATTTTGGGTTTCAATATGGGACTTAAATATGCTACCAACATCTACATGAAAATTCTAGCCCTCCTTCACAGAGTCAAACTAGCACTAACAAAGAAACTCCTTCAACTAGTAATAGAGACGGAATGCTTGGAACTATTAAATCTCCTAAAATCTAACAACTGTCTCTACCAAAATCCAATTGATGACTGCATGTACCTATTACGGATGACGAATGATCCACAGCTGAAGCACATCTTTAGAGAGGCTAATGGAGTAGCAGACATGTTAGCTAAGAATGGTTGCAACATGGACACTTTTTGTACTTTGCAAACTTTTATTGTTCCGCCTGTTTTTACTTTTTATGTACTAAAAAGAGACAGTCTAGGCACTATGTTGCCTAGACCGAGCTCTAGTTGTAATAACTCTTAGCTTTGTTGAATAAATCTTTTATTACCAAAAAAAATGTAAGTTCATGTTTCTCTCTTCCATTAAAAATGATATTTGTCATGAAACGGATCCAAATAAATCATGTTATATTAATTAATAAAATAAGTTTAAATAATCTCGCAGTTTCAAACATATAAATATTTCTTTTCAAATAATTTTTTAAAAAAAAGCGTGACATAAACTAAAAAAAGAGAGAGTAATAAATTAAAGGTTTTTTTATGCGGTCTTGCTTTTGAGTTATCCTTTTAATAAATTTATATCATAGAGCTACATTGTTTATAAAATAAAAAAAGGACAAATTTAAACGGTAAGGAATTCTTTTCTCGTTTTCAACCCCTATTTTCTTGGTGGATCTTCCAACAATAATTGTTAAATTCCAACCACAAATAAGTAGCAAAACGACGCAGTTTCATATTGAAATCAAGGACAATATTGTCAATTCATCATATTGCATCCACTAAGTGTCAACGGACTCCAAATAAAATTCAAATGCAGCCAAATGCAAATAACAAAAAAGAAAAATAATACAAATGCATAACATGGAGAACGAGGAGAGCAAGTTCACATAAGTAATTACGCTAAAAATATTCGGCAGATACATAACATATATATAGTTTATATAATCGTATATAATATATATAATTTATGTATATACGTAAGAAAATAAATACAACAAATTCAGCAACTATTTGTACAAAGATTCCAAATTCATAAAACCCAAATTCATATGCCTTGCGGTGCGATTTTTTTCCGAACTATGTGTTGTATAGGGTCAAATTCTGCCCCTTGTTGTGGCCACGACCTTGGGCTAAACAATGGTAGTAGTGAGGGTAGATAAGCTACTGGACAACGAATCCATAAGGGAATCAAAATATCCCCAATGTGTCGCCAACGTCGTGATGGTCAGGAAGAAAAATGGGAAATGGAGGATGTACGTTTACTTCACCGACCTCAACAAAGCATGCCCAAAAGACTCATTCCCATTACCCTACATCAACCAGTTGATCGACGCCACAACGGGACATGAGTTGCTAAGTTTCTTAGATGCCTACTCCGGCTACAACCAAATCATGATGGTCGAAGAGGACCAAGAGAAAACAACATTCATCACCCACCAGGGGACATATTTCTACAAGGTAATGCCGTTCGGACTCAAAAATGCAGGGGCGACATATCAGAGAATGGTCACTAGAATATTCAAGGAACAGCTCAGCAAGACCATGGAAGTCTACATCGACGATATGCTGGTAAAATCGGCAAACAAAGAAGACCACCTCGACCATCTGAAAGAAGCCTTTGAGATACTGCGGCGATATGGGATGAAATTGAACCCAGAAAAGTGCGTCTTCGGCATAGCATTAGGGAAGTTCTTGGGGTTCCTCGTATCACAACGTGGTATCGAAGTCAACCCGGACCAGATCAAGGCAATAACGTCAATACCTGATACATTGAACAACAAGAAACAAGTACAGAATCTGACAGGGCGAATAGCCGCCCTATCCAGGTTCATCTCGCGATCCTCCTACAGGTGCCATAAATTTTTTAACGTGTTGAGAAAGGATCATGGACTGCAATGGAATGAGGAGTACGTCGAGGCTTTGAAAAAGTTGAAGGAATACCTGTCTTCGCCACCACTGCTAGTCAAGGCGAACCTTAGCGAGTATACCTGGCAGTGTCCGAAGTCGCTGTCAGCGCAGTCCTGGTCCGTGAAAACAAAGATACGCAATCTCCTATTTACTATATCAGCAAAACCTTAGTGGACGCTGAAACACGGTATCCACACCTCAAAAAGCTCGCCCTAGCACTAGTCGTAGCTTCACGGAAGCTTAGACCTTACTTTCAGTGCCACCCCATAAGAGTCGTGACGACTTTTCCCCTGAGGAGCATCCTACACAAACCCGAACTATCGGGAAGGCTCACCAGATGGGCCATCGAGCTCGATGAGCACGACATATCCTACCACCCAAGAAATTCCATCAAGTCGCAGGTACTTGCGGACTTCATCGCCAATTTCAATACCGAGATTTTGCCGGAAGCGGAACTAGAGTCCATTCGCGCCACACCCGGTGCCGACCTGTGGACTCTCTACACTGATGGCGCTTCTAACGCCTCGGGATCGGGACTCGTACTCGAGGTCCCCACGGGCAAAATAATTCGCCAATCCATACGATGCCCCGAGATGACTAACAATGAGGCCGAGTATGAGGCTGTGAGGCCGAGTATAAGGTCAAATTCTGCCCCTTGTTGTGGCCACAACTTTGGGCTAAACAATGATCGTAGTGAGGGTACACCCCCAGAATGTCGGAACAAAAGCGCGTTAAAAAGTCTCGTCATACCCTCGAGGACGCATGACCTATTTTTAAATTATTTTGCTTTATTATTTCGAGGAGATCCTCCTGTTATATAAAGGAGGATCCCAATGTTGTAGAGGGGATCCCTTTTCTAATAAAAACTCTCTCAATCTCTCTCTCCACATTATTACTCTCTAAAACACTCAATACAGAAAAAGCAATAAAGGATATTATATACATTTCTAGGTCTGATTATATTCGATTACGATTTACCTTAGATCTATTTTTGATTGTATTTGCTTGTTAAATATTCATTAACTTTCGACGCAAACACGTGTGAATGCGGGATGCCTTATACACCAGACTCTTTTTTTTTTAATCCCAAATTTATAAGGCCATATAATTATTGTTTTGTCCCTTACCTTTCTTTTGTGTGTTTCTTTAGTATTTTTCAAGAGAGAGAAATACCATTCATTTACAAATTAATTAGGAACATTAAAATATAACATATAATTTGAGTTACATATATATAGTAATGTCAAGATTCATTTAGCAAAAAGATAAATACTTTTGAAAAAAATTATTGTTTTTGGAGAGACACAATGAATAGTACTTAATAGTTTTTGAATTTTTGTGAGTTTGTTAAAGTATTAGGAATACTAGTAAAGATGGTGTTCTTTTTAGTTTAAAAAATGTACCTCAAGAGCCAAGGTTTTTTCGTCCATAATTAATTCTGTTCTAGCAATAATTGTTGAAAGAAAAATAATCAAAGAACTTTATTTATTCAAAAATTAATCACCTTCGAAAATAATTTTGAACTTTTAAATATAAAAAGAGCATGCTATAACAAGCTTTCAAGAGTATGATAAAACCGCAAAGGATGTAGTACAGCAGACGGGGCTGCTCTTCTTTTAATTAGAGGTCTTGAGTTCTAGCCTTGGGTATGGAAAAATCTTTAGTAGGGAGCGCTTGCCCGCAATAGAGCCGTACGTCGTGCGACTTTCGATATAGTCGGTTTCCAATGCAGATATCAAATATCGGGCGAGAAACTAGAAAAAAAAAGAATATGATAAAGAGTATGGTATAAATGGATTTTTTTTCCACCCGATATTCGATGCTAATATGGAATCTGACTAAATCGGTACTACCGACGTAAAATCCTGACAATGAGATCAAATCAATCCTTAAAATAAAAAAGACTTCATATCCAAAATTCGAAATTAATTATAGATACTAGAAGTATAGATATCTTTTACGTAATGAATATAATTTTATATTAATTCTCATTTTATCGAATTATAAGTCACAAATACATGTAATTACTTTATATGTAATCTGACTATAAAAATATTTTGATATCATCCATGTATAACTTATTTTTTACTTTCTATTTTTAGACTCTTGCAGAGTAAGACTGTATACGATAGACCCTTGTGGTCCGACACTTCTTTGGATCTTGCACATAGCGAAAGTTTAGTGCTCCGGATTACCCTTTTTATTTTTGATCCGATATAATACTTATCATAAATTTTATTTATAATTATCTTATAAATAATATAACTATATAGATATTTTTACCTTATAGGTGTTAAGAACTTAACTTTTTATTCCCTTTTTTATTATTTTTGGCATGATCCAATATTATGAACAATTTCTTAAATAACTTTATCTTGTCCTTTTCCTTTTTTATATGTTTTTGGTGTTGTGTTTCAATTATATAGATTCAGATACTTTCTGAGCTCTTCCTCTCTTTCTCTCTCTCAGCTCCAATCATTCTCTCTCTGTCGTCTCTCTCTCTCTCTCCTTTGGGTCAATTTTAGTTCTGGGTTCCTTTCCCTTTCTCTCTCTCTCTGACAAAAGGAAGTGAAAGTGTAGAAGTAAACAATTCCTCTGCCTTTTTACCAAAACTGTTCCTTATTTTCTTCTTCTTTTGCTGCTCCCTCACCTCTTGGGGACTTCTATTTTTTCTCTCTCTATTTTTTGTTTTTGTTTTTGTTTTTTTGGTAGTGTACGATCTTCCTAATTTTTGTCCACTTGCTAATACCCTTCTATGAGGTAATCCCTTTTTTGGCTTTTTTATTACTGTTAAATATTTCTATTTTTGGAAAATTTTAAGTGGGTGTTCAAGTTCTTGCTTTAATTCATTGAATTTCGTGTGTTTATGTGTCTGATTATGTTATTCTGTAAAAATTGTGTAATCTTTTTTTTGGGTTTATGCTAATTTTAATTTACAGGTATTAATGTTGAGATTAATTTCTTTCAGTGTCTCTTTGTGAGTTTGCTTTTGTGCTTTGATGAGTTTCAATGTTTCTGTATTTGGATTTTTTTAAGTGGGTGTTCATGTTCTTGCTTTAATTCATTGAATTTCGTTTTTTTTTATGTGGCTGATTGTGTTATTCTTGAATTTTAATGTAAAAAGTTGTAATCTTTCTTGGGTTTCAGCTAATTTCAGTTTACATCAATTGTTTGTTTAGTGTTTCTTTGTGACTTTGCTTATGGGGTTTGATTAGTTTCAGTAATTATGAAAGTTAATTGTTTCTATATTTGGAATTTTTAAGTGGGTATTCAATTCCTTGCTTAAATTCATTGAATTTCTTATGTTTGGTTGGCCTACTGTGTTATTCTTGCATTATAGTGTAAAAAGTTATAATCTTTTTTGGGTTTCAGCTAATATCAGTTTACATTGGAGGTAATAATGTTGGATAATTATTTATTATGTCAGTTAAATCATTCTATTTGTGGAATTTTTGGGTGGAGTTGAGTTCTTGCTTAAATATATTCAATTTAATGTTTCGGTGTGGCCAATTGTGTTGTGCTTTGCTTTTTTACTGTGTTTTGGTTAATTTTAGTTTACATGGGAGGTAATAATGTTTAAATTAATTGTTTGTTTGGTGTTTCTTTGTGAGTTTGCTTTTTTTTGTTTTGATTAGTTTCAGTAATTATAACACTTAAATGTTTCTATTTTTGGAAATTTTAAGTGGGTGTTCAAGTTCTTGCTTAGATTCAATAAGTTTTGTGTATTTATGTAAGCTGATTGTGTTTTTAGTTGTAGAAAGCTGTAATCTTGGAGGTAATAATGTTGAAATCGATTGTTTGTTTAGTGTTTCTTTGTGACTTTTCTTATGTGATTTGATGAAATTCAGTGTTTTAAAAATCTTGTAGGGTCGACTAGTAAATAAAGTAAATTCAAGAACTTAATGTGCTTATGGGGTTTGATTAAGTTCAGTAGATTTTTGGTTAGGGGTAGGTTTGACTTGTAAGAAAAATAAATTCCAAGAGCTGATCCTTTCCTCTCTTTTTTGGGGTCTAAAATTGTTTCAATTCTGTTGTGGGTTTCCCAAAGCATTGAACTTTAAGTTAAGAATTAGTGGCTGAGATTTTTATTAGTGTTGTCATTACTTATAAGGCTATGTTGATAACGATATTTGGTAATTCGGGGTTTCGGTTGATTTCAGTTGACAAGGGAGGCAATAACATTGAAGTCAATTGTGTTTGTAGTGTTTACTAATCAATAATATGCCTAATTGCAAGTTTTGGAACTCTTAATGCTATTATACTAATTATTCATGCCGGTTTATACTTGCTTTGGAACTTCTGAGAACTGATTTTGTTTGTTAACTCGTATATGTCTAAAGTCCTTTGGGTTAACTTGATGCGAACGTCTCACTTTCTCCTACAAAGACTAATATTTACTTTTTTATCTCCCGTTCTTTGGGTTCTAAAGCACAATACTTTCTCCCATATATAACTGGTCAAAAAGACCTTTCTTAATATGTAGCTCTTCTATATAAGTTCATATACATATGCGTTACAAGATTTGCTTACTTCTGCTCCTTGCCAACTATCTTAGTTCTCTTTGTACGTATATTATGTGTTATATCGCTTGCCTTGCCAAGTTTACTGAAGGAGTTCTATCTGATATTATTAGGCAAATCGCAATGTATAGCACTTAATATTTTAGTTCTAGGTACTTACCCTTTTTGGATCATGCTTCTCATGGCATTGTATTTCTAAATCATAATTGCAGGAATTGACTAGATGGAGAAGCCGTTAAAGAAACCTATGTCAGAAGAATCTGAAGGTAAAACTGTTTTTTTTCTTTAAGCTTATGATTGAAAAGTATATGCCATTTTGGCACAATTTTGTTATGCTTTCGATGAATTCACATGTTTCATTGTTTTATGATCTGAATAGCTGCTTCAGCAAAGACTTCTTGTAAAGAGAAGAACGCGTGGGCTATTCCCCTTGGATCTGCTGCGTATCATGCATCAGCTGATACAAGCTTGTTTTCAAGCTCGCTGCCTGTGCTGCCACATGCGAAACGTGAGTATAATCTTATTTTCAATAGTCTTTGTGTCCTTCAATTTAGATCAAATCCTTTTTAACTGGTTTTGCTGATGTGCAGTAAACTTCAATGAGTCTGAGAATTATGGTCAATCCGTTGACGATAACTCACCTAGCTCAAGCAAGCATCAATTGGAAGATAAAATTAAAGATCAGTTAGAAGAGTTTGAGCAAAGTCCAGTCGGGTTCTTGCTTCCGGGGGATGAAGACGAGCTACTAGCAGGCTTAATGGATGATTTTGATCTTAGTGGATTACCGACGCAGGTGGAGGATTTGGACGATGATTTTTTTGGCAGTGGAGGACTCGAAATGGAACCTGAGGATCAAAATAATTTACTTAACGGTTTTGCAAACTTAAGCATGTCTTATAGTTATCCAAATGGTGCTGCAACTGTTGTCGGGGAACACCCATATGGAGAGCATCCGTCAAGGACATTATTCGTTCGAAATATTAACAGCAACGTAGAGGACTCAGAGTTGAAATCTCTCTTTGAAGTAATGCTTAACTTACCAGTCTCTTTAAATTTGCCTCTGTTAATTAGCTATCCCTTTTCCGTACTTCCTTTATTGCAGTTGAAATGCTTGTTTCTCATTTTGTTCGTGCAAGCAATATTTTCTTTCGGACGGCCTCATATGCTTGAACATTGTTCCCATATATAATTCTTCCTTCGTTGCAAAAAGAATGAACCTATTACAATTTGGGAGTCGAACAAAGTTTTCTTTGACCATGTTTTTTTCTAAATAGTTTTAAAATATTTTGAATTATTAACTATTGTGACTTATAGTAGTTTTATGTTTCTAACTATGTAAATTTTATTTAAAATAACTTAAAGAATCTGTCCGAGTTCGCACTGAAAATTAGTCAATTTGACCTCGTACTCCGAAAAGGTTCAAACAAATTGAAACGAAGGGAGTGTATCAAATTGAAGCAAATCTGATCTGCTACTTTAGCTTCTCTATGACATTCATCCGATGCTTCCATTTGTAGAGCTTGTTCCCTGTATTCTTTTTCCGTGTCCCACTGCTTAATATTTTGTCTTATTAATTTCAAAGAGTGTTTGCACTTCATTCGTCACTAGAGTCCTTGATCTATATTGATTCTGATAGGAGACTTCTAACCTAGTACTATACCTTTTTTTGAAGCAATTTGGTGATATCAGAACTCTATATACTGCATGCAAGCATAGGGGCTTTGTGATGATATCTTACTATGATATTCGGGCTGCTCGAACTGCAATGCGTGCACTACAAAATAAGCCCTTGAGACGAAGAAAGCTAGACATTCATTTTTCCATTCCTAAGGTTTGAATCCACATCATGTAGATGTATGCCGACATGTAAGGACAATTCTAACTATTTTTCTTTATTGCCGCATCCAGGAAAATCCATCAGAGAAAGATGTTAACCAAGGAACTCTTGTAGTGTTCAACTTGGATCCATCGGTATCCAATGAGGATCTTCGGCAAATATTTGGGGCGTATGGTGAAGTCAAGGAGGTATCAATTTTACTTAATGGTTCACCGACTGCTATATTACTTTGATGTTTTTGTGTTTATCCACAATTTTAAACTTTTAAGATTCATTAGTTCATGTTGTATGCAAATTGCAGATCAGGGAAACACCACATAAACGCCATCATAAGTTCATTGAATTCTACGATGTCAGAGCAGCTGACGCAGCTCTTAAAGCATTAAATCGTAGCGACATAGCTGGAAAGCGGATAAAGCTTGAACCCAGCCGACCTGGTGGAGCCCGTAGAAAGTATGTTCTACTTCTGCTTTGAAGAACTTGCCATTGTGTTCACCTTCGGGTGTAGCTTTGCAATGAAATTTATAAGCTAGGTGTTTTGCCCCAATTTACAAGTGGTTATGGTTAGACATAAATGAAAAAAAAGAAGTAAACTTAAATGCAAAAGAGAAAAAGAAAGTAAAGGGAGAAAGATAATCTCTCTGGTAGTAGCCTGGAACAGCACTGCTTACCAACTATCAAAGTATTGCTGCAAAAGTGGAATTCTGCTGCAAATATGTCCGGATTATGCTTATGTTTCTGTTTCAAGTATTGTAGGGTTTTAATTGCATCCTTCACCAAATCTTATACCGTCACTAGGTTGTAGCCTAATAATTCTATGGATGAGTTATGTCAGATGTCAATGCTGCAGCCACATAGTTTGCTTTCCCCTGTTATATAGTACTAGCACGGGTGAAAATATAATTTTTTACTAGTAGAATGTATTACAGACTGTTGGCAAGGTTT